>CM071644.1:8843315-8975815 GCA_036419045.1 Scirpophaga incertulas
GTACTTAGTATTGTATACTCCGCTGAGATATACATCAGAAGGCTTTACCGACCGCAAAGGTACTAACTACCTCTGCGGAATACTATACACCGCACACAACACTGAGGTCCTTAACCTATCACATTGGCTACATTTAGAAGGAACAGATTTAACCGTAAAGGTAATTAAAGTTTCACAGACATCGTAATGTGAGCAGGGATCTTCGAATTAGGTTCAGTTAACAATTTGTGGCTGAAACTAAAAGAGCAAGTGTGCTGTGTAGATTTAACTATTATATACGTAATGACTTGAGCATAATCACGTAACTACATGCACATGATATAAACATAGGCGTACGATGTTTGTAATGTGATATTTGAAGGCAATCGAAATCTAAATTTCGATTATCGGACATCGGAAAGATTAAAGAAATGATGCAATATCCAAACGCAGTTGAACTGCTATGCTATGCGCTATGGTCCATTATCTACACTGCGCCGAATATTTATTACAAGCCTTTCTAGCCCAATCGAAGTTGAAATAACTCTAGTTCTTTTTTAAAGCGACTTGCGCTCTAAAGAGAGAAGCAATACTTAGAATTAAACAAACATAGCTTTCAAAGTATGAGGAATTAAATTATTTACGACAACACGCTGTTACAATATAGTCACAGACATTTAATTAAGCGAAAAATAGGTCTCAGTAAATGAGTTTCATTAAGATTACATCAAGAGTGAATACAGATTAAAATCAACAGGATAACAGAGTGAACCTACTTAAACTAATCTGCCCCCGTGGGTCTGAAGCTGCGACAACGAAAACGTATTATTTAGACGTCTTTTAGTATTAGGGCATACCTTAGGCTGTATTTTTAATGTCACGGGACAGACGTTTTTGTTACAGTAATTTCACACTTTAATAGTGTCAGTGGTTTTGTGGTGTCGGCACTGGTCTTTCAATATAATCGATTGTGCCCTGTACTAATACATTTAATATGTAATTTTTTTCCAACATTTCAACAACGTAGAAAATATGGTACAACACACTTAAACCGAAGTCAACCATACCAAACCATACAAGTCATCAATTCTATTGCTGCGAACTATAGCTCCATAGGACTCTAAATATCTCGTGTGAGAATCGATTTCAGGCGTCTCTTTTATAATAATATACAATGCTTCTTTCATCATGAATCCTACTCTCTATTATCTGTTCCAACAACAAGTATAAAAATTATGATGAGGACAAGAGCGCTTAGATTTAGTTTACAAGTCATAAATCGAGGGCAAAATTTTCAACGTCTAAATTGAGGGTCAAATTTTGAAATCCTTGTGACACAAAATAAATCGTATAGAGAAATTAGTAAATCATTTAAAAACCTAAAACAAAGGACTATGAATTTCATCAAGGACTATTAAATTATTATGATAAAATAACATAATTCACACGCGGCGCAAAATTTTGCTAGACTAAACCTCACAAAGTAATATTTTTACACATATTATATGGTTAGCATATTCCTTTAAATGGTTTGTATGTATTCAGTATCATAATTTCAATACAAACGAACATACAATTGTATCTTACTATGTTTGTAATTAATAATAACTAAAGAGTCTACATTCTAATTAATTTTTATATTGCACAACACAGACATGCCAACATGGTTTATAATCAAAAGTCAAGTCAACAATTAACATCATAATAAATAACCCTCAGTATTTCAAAATTTATTTACGATCGGAAGATAACATGCCTGTCTCATACGTTGCAACAGAACGATAACATATCGTAATATGGACAAAAAAAGATTCACCTTTCCCCAAAACTTTCTCGGCCATCCGATCCTAATGTCGCATCCGAAATAAACGATGTTCATTTATCATTGCAGATACCGCACAATGGGGCCGACACTGGTACGATACGAGCACACTTCCTGAGCAGCTGTGGCTTGATAACCTCGCATCGACGAAATGCTTTATCACCCAAGTACTGACTTACTGGCAGTACCCAAGTTGTGGCCGGCTTATCACACGCGCGCGACGCTCGCGTCCCAATGTAACCTCGAAATGGAGAGAAGTGTGTTTATAAACAAATGATGATCGTAAATGAGGATTTAAAATGGGTGATCTGCTGCCGAGTATACCGAAGAGTACTTTCGCTAGTGAGTTAGAGGGGCAGAACTGGAGTGTGGTCGGACTCGATGAGTACAGCACGGACGAAGCATTGGCTGGGGTGGAGCTGTTCAAAGACTACCCTGAGGCACTGCTGCGGTTTGCCTCTGTATGCTGCGTGCTCTTCATGCTGGTGGGCATCCCCGGCAATTTGATCACGATTGTAGCGCTGGCACGTTGTAAGAAGGTTAGTTGGCTTTCATTATAAAAACCTATATGACTTTAGTATTACGTTTCGTTCAGCATACTTTCACCTACAGAAGTAACCTTTGACCATATATAAACAACAAAACCAACATGATTTTATACTAACTAAATAAAGTAACTGGAACGTTGGAGCAGCAAGTTATAGTATATTTATATATAATAAAGTTACATATGCTTGTCGTCCACACTAATTTCACACAATTTTACAAGGATATCCTAAAAATCCCGCAACTACCTATAAAACCATAGATACATCAATATTAACTCGTACTACAGTAGATTACCCAAGAAATGTATAATAACCAGTTCCCTTTTTGCTCACAAATTTTCATCGCACAAGCTAGCTTATCTGAATATAACTTGAAATAAAGTTAGGGGTTCCTTCCTGATGTATATATATTATAATATCTAACTCTATTAGTCCATAAATAGACAGCATCAAATGTAGTTATATTTAAATGTATCTACATCCGAATGTATTATTGAATACTTCAAAACTCTGAATATTCTAGTACGAGTATATTGTGAAAATATCTCCCGAGCACCTTACAAATATGTATCTCCGCTCCACGAAATATTTTATTTTCCGAATCTTCTCCATTTGTCATAACCAACTTTTCACCAATTCTTATAAAATCTCTCTCATAAATATTACAGAGGTACGAAAATATTTTGGCGTCTTCTATTGTGCGCGATATCGTGTCGGTATTTCAAACGCCATAAAGGATCTTAAGTGACTTTTTCTTAGTTGAAGTGTGGCGTCGCGCTATCCTGCGGGTGTTGAACTGATTGTAAAGGTCATTCCAGCAACAAACCGTTCATTAATAATTTATTATGCTTTTAGTGTTAATGCAGGTAAGATCCTAATTACTTAATAAATCTAACTAACTTTGATTACAGCCAATCAATGCCTAAGTATTTTCGAATTACGACATTGTTATTTTCTATAGCAGCGAAGCTCTTTTACTGATACAATAGTATGGCCATGTGAAGAAGTAACTCAACTGTTGCGAATTTGCAAACAAATCTTTACTATTACATTAATTTATTACAAAATCCTTTACTTATTCATTATAATTTCTTGTCCGAAATTTGTCGTTAAATTATGCGTATTGTCTTAAGGCTAGAAAGCTCTCACTACGTTGTATAGTGAAATTTGATATGAAAACTTTGACTACTATAGGACTTCTCATGTAAGCTCATCATCATCATCTCATTTAGGCACTGTTAAACTTTCAATGTATTGTCAATTTAATCTATTTCAAATTAAATGTTAAACTAAGATTAGTTTAACATATTAAGTTCATAGTATGATGCGATATCGAAAACTTCAAAAAGAGAGCATATTCCTATTTAAAAGGCCGGCAACGTATCTTGTGACTCCTCTGGTGATGCTGGTGTCTATGGGCAGCGGTTATCGCTTACCATCAGGTGAACTGTTTGCTCGTTTGCTGCCTATAAAAAAAAAGTACCGAAAAAGACTCTATACCAAGATGATCTCCTTGAGACCTTGTTGATCAAAACTGCAGTGTATACTTTACTGTGTTTAGGTTTGAAGGATAAAATAAACAATGAAATTACTAGGTACCGTGACATTATATCTTATGTCACAAGTTGGTAACGTACAGTATTCTTAGGGATTGCAATTTGCTACAAAAACTCGCAGGATCCACAAGTTAGACACAACAAATAGATTGGTAGTCTGATGTTTTATTTTCAACACAAAGCTATAAAAAAAAATTACTAGATTTATTAGAGCGTACATCATTTCTAAACGTTATTATTATAAGGTGTTCTATAGTCAACAGTTACAGGAAAAGTTCCGATAACATTATTCGTTTGTGAGCTCCATTCGATACATTTATTTATTTACTCCCTTACAATATTCCCAAACACATTGTTATTTAGTCGTCCTGCCATTGACATCGGCATTCTGGTCACAGCGGGCGCGACGAAGCACTTTGTCTACGCTGTTATCTAGACAGTTTCCGTACCCTTATCTTTAATCAATGACAGTGTGAGAATTTTGCGAGTTGGGTTTGACACAAAGTAGGTCACTCCACCGCAGTTTTACACAAGTGAGGACAGAGCCGGATTTGGAGGTGTAGAGGCCTTGGGGCAAAAAAAGAACGGAGGTATCTTGCACATTCCGGTTTGCATTCCGAAAATAAAAATATTGTCAGCATCTTTATCTTAATAGTATAAGTAAATAACCAATAGACAATAATTGCACATTAATACGTCAACACTTAATTGTCCAAAGTTTTAACATAATTTGTCGATAAACATCTTCGAAGTTACGTCATTCTGCATCACTATAATGCCACGTCGAAGTCCGTCAAGGTACCCAAACGTAGCCTTTAAATAAACAATTGATAAGTGACCCGCCATTCAGTTCAGACCTTTTTTACTTCCTGTAATTAAAAACAAACAGAGACAAACAGTTTTTGAGTCCTGAACGTGTTCAACTAAACCTTTGAAGATGTTCCTTAAGAAGACTGATATTTATTTATTTGGCTGCTAAATAAATACCTATAACATTAATATGGTATGCTAAAACAAAACATAAGTCTATACAAAACTTCAATTTCACAAAAGTTTTAATATTTTAAATAAATTATACTTAAAAGTAAATTAAAAGAGGAAAATTTCTGAACTGTGGAGGCCAGTTTAAATAAATTTTTACAGACACATCGAATATAATTTTTTTCATTTCTATTGTGGGAGCGCGTCTCTAATGGCCTGGAGGCCCCAGAGTTTGTAGTCCCTACCCTCCCTTAAATCCGACTCTGAGTGAGGACGTTTTAAACGGTCTAAGAATTAAGGTCGTCTTTAATCCTCTAAATACTTTGCTGAATACCGGAACCAAATTCCAGACGCAGCTTTTAGTTTTCCATCTTAATCGTGCGTTCTATGTTTTGAAAATCTTAATTAAACAAGTGACTGTTTTTCAAGGAATTACAATTGTTTTTAAATAAGTAAACATGTATTTGACTACTTACTTCTTACTAAGATCATTTACGATTCTATTCTATTCTATTTATACTGCAATCTTGTAAAATCAAAATCTATCATTCTAATAAATAAAACTGAATCACTAAAGTGATGACTTCCATACGACAGAAACAGATTTGATAATTATTTTATTATTGTTCCATTTATTGCCTCATTCTCAGATGATTTTGATAAAATGATTTATGATGATTTGAATAAAATTAATTTTTTTTAATAAATTACGTAGATTTAACTTAATCGCATAATATAAAACATAATATTGACCTGAATATGGGCTTTGTTTTATTTTGGATATATTATATATAATATAATAACAAAATATTTAACTTGTTTAATTTATTGCTGGTTAGATGAATATAAATGGCCATTACCATAATATTTATTGTTTTACTCATACAATGATGTTTAATTAAATCACGTTATTAGTTAACAAAAGCAAAGAGAAACCAATGCATAAAACAAATATTTTTTGAAAAGTTTGTATTTATTTTAATATTGTCTAGAAACCCTTTCAGAGAATCGAATCGAATGATTCACGAACACGGAAACAAGTATATGTTGAACATGATTACACAATTAAACCATTTCCTCCGAAGAAATCATTATTATGTTTGTATCTGAGTTGAAATCTCGTTGTTATAAAACCGTCTTAGAATCAACAAAAGACATCAAATGTTAATGACTCAATCACCTAACGAGCTATAAACTGTGATCCACTCGAATAAAAGACGCAGTAATGTTACTCAGAATTGGTTTATGTAAACCTTTTCAAGTCATAGACAAATTACGCAGAAACAATTATTTTGACGTAAAGTAGGAAACACTTTTTATCATAATGATTTAATAATGTCGAAAGTCCATTACTTTCTTACAACATAACATCATTTAAAAAAATCATTATTAACGTCATATCATTAATTGCGTAGATATTGTAATAATTTCCGTTTACTAAACGTTTTGCACTGTGGATTTTCCTTGCATGTTGTGTATTTGTTAGGCCTTGCTTATATACGATTATTAATAATTATATAGATTAATAATAAATATCAATATAAAATTAAATTTATCATAAGTATATTTATATATTATGTTAATGGAAATATTATCTATTTTGTTCCAACGTACATATTTAATATTATTGGTTTTGGTGCACTGCAAATATTGACTTAATTTGTTTCTCTCAATTCAGTCTTAATATGACGGTTGATGGGAATTTCTTCTAAAAATAAAATTCATTTCATACATCGTTTTATCTGCAACATATTTTCTTCGTTTATTTTTATACACTTACTTTAAAGTAAGTGTAAGTTAATGTTCTAATTCCAACCTAAAAATTCTACGAATACATTTTTTGTAAAGTTTCTCTTTGTGTGCAAATCAATTAAGGGATAATAGTTATATAGTTCATTAAGTGAGTAATTGTTTACCCTAGGGCGAGGTTCAGTGCTCGCGAGAGCAAGACAAGAATATAAATTGATAAGAGAATAGCGATAATTATTTGTCTATCGTGAAGAATTGTGATCGTAAATAACAACTGAGAGAACCAAGTGAGACCTTGAGCAAATCAAGCTTAAGACAGTATCAGTGATGCTAATATTATTGTTGATGTAAATAATAAAATAATGTATATATAAGTATAATTTGATCCATTATTATTTATTATTTCATGTAAGTCGGGGCTGATGTGCATCACTGCGACCTATTAAGATCTATTGTGACCAGCCTCCTGTGTAGGTTCCATGTAGGCCCTACAGTAGCTCCCTTAACTGGGCACTGACCAAGAAAAATAGGATGTTCCCAGTTCGGATTGTTTTTATTTCATCTGGGTCAAGGATGTGTTTCCCCAGGTGTCTGTTTCTTTTGTGAATCAGCGGTTCACAGTAGCACAAGAGGTGTATTGGTGTTTCACGCGCTCTTTTCGCAGATTCTGCATGTGTCAGTGTCCTTAAGTTTCATGTTGTGAAGGTGTCTATTCAACATGCAGTGACCGATCAAAGCCCTAACCATCACGCTCAAGTTACTCCTGTTAAGCTTTAATAGCTCGTCAGTGCGTTTGCGAGAGTATGGTTCGATTAGTGCTTTTGAGTGTGTCATCCCGGACGTACTGTGCCAGTCTGCTTTCGCCTCGTTAAGAAGGCGAGTTTTCAGGTATTGCATGGCCTGGTTCTTTGAGATACCACAGATAGGCTCTGGGCCGAACTGTATTCCTTGAGCCCCAGCCCTGGCTAGTTCATCGGCCTTCTCATTGCCGGTTATTCCAGAATGACCTGGCACCCATTTGAGAGTGATTTTGTTCTTTTCTCCCAGGTCATTGAGTTTTTTCACACAGTCTTTTACTAGCTTTGATTTAAGGGTGTTATTGTTTATTGCTAGTAAAGCTGCCTGGCTGTCTGAATTGATTACGATTTTTTGGTTTACGTAGTTTCGTTGGCGGTTCGCTTGTACACATTCAATTATGGCACAGACTTCCGCCTGGAATATAGTGGCATACTTTCCCAGATTTATGCTTTTGCTAACCCTGGGTCTGCCCCCATATATGCCACATCCTACGTTAGCCCCCATTTTTGAGCCATCGGTAAACCACACCAGACTCCCGTCATTTAAGGGATCACTATGTCGGCCTTGCGCCCAGTCTTTCCTCTTGGTGATTTCCACAGTGAAATTCTTGTGGAAGTTAACTTCTGGAAGCAAAACGTCTGTCGTCATTGCAAGAAGTGGACAAATTTGATCCATTAGAATAATCCATTATTTCTTAAATGTTACATGATTATCGCAATACCGTAGAGCACAATTGAAATTTTCCCATAAAGCTTCAAACTGTAACCACACATAGCTCAACATATTCACAACTTTAACGTTCGGAGACTATTTTATCAATGCCGAAGAACTGAAGTCGATCCCAGCTTTTTTGTATATAGGATAGGGCAGCAAACGAGCAAACGGATCACCTGATGGTAAGCGATAACCGTTGCCCATGGACACCCGCAACACCAGAGGAGTCACAGATGCGTTGCCGGCCTTTTAAAAGGGAATAAAGGGGGAAGGGGGGTTGGGCCTCCGGTACCCTCACTCACTCGGCGAAACACAGCGCAAGAGCGCTATTTTACGCCGGTTTTCTATGAGGCCGTGGTATCATTCCGGTCGAGCCGGCCCAATCCAAAGCTTGGAACTGAGACTACGCACAAATCTCCTTTAATAGCTTCGATAATGTTTCCATATATAGATATGTGAACATTATATTCTAAGATACTCCTAGCAAGTGCAAAATACATTGTAGCACACTTTCGAAATAATTGAGTACTTGTAAAATAAAACCAATCGTCGTATTCACTTTTGACGACCTAAGTCGAGTGTCGTAGTATTACCGGTTTGAAGATGTCGCCTTCTCTAAGGTCCCGGATTAGAGTCCAGATTGGTGTAGATTGTGTAATGAAATGCGAGCATTTGCGCCTTAGCATCTGCTACCCTAGATCCCATAACACAAGCCTTATACCAATTACTTTGGCCTAGGCTAATTAGTGTGAGTGAATGAAGTATTTATTTATAAATATAATTAATTTTATCGGAAGAAAGCTATGTCAGAGCCCTTTGTTTGGGTACCTCCGTCTTAATTTTGCTTATCACAAATTGGCAACGTACACTATAGCTTTGCTGTTACAGATTTGCTGCAAATCTTACAGGAATCACCAGTAACTAATTACCAGTAATAATTATTAGGAGACCACTTAGCTAGTTTCTCCATATTTAGCTGCAACAAATAAAATGAAATTGAAATATATTAAACAGTTAATTAGTGACACATATATGAATTACGTAACTAGATTACTGAATAGTATTTAGCAGCGGTCTCAACCACAAATTATCATTATATTAAAGTAGATAAGTAAAAGTGTTATTACGAAAATTAGTACATTTGCTATATTTTCCACATTATATTGATAGTGCTTTTTTGTAACATTTTGGAATGTGAAACTCATATAAACCAACAACTAGTTTAAAGATGCCAATAACTTAAACTGTATGGATGTTTTTATTTATGTCATCATCATCTTCACAGCTCATATATATGTCCCCACTAAGGAGCACGAGCCTGCCCTATGTTAGGACGATTAGGATTTAGTCAACCACAATATCCCAGTGTGGAGAGAGTCATATATCTATACATACCTTTGAATTTCTTTGTATATGTATGTAAGTTGCCTCATGATGATTTTCTTTTAGTTTCTTCTGAAGTGGTTCCTCACGATATCATAGTTCATCGTAGTAGTCTCTAATAACGAAATAGTTTTCAGTAATACAAAATACCTACATCAACATTTTCAAACTATTAAAATAAACTAAAGTCTAAAACTTTACCTTCTGGTAAAGTCTTAGACTTTACTTTATTTTTCCAATTTATCTTTCAAGAGTCCACCAGTTTTTTTCAAGAGTTTCCAGATAAAACATTATGTTCATTGAAAGTTAATTAAAAACGCGCAAATAATAAATCAATTCGCCGATCGAGATTTGAGATTTAAGCGCGCAGTTCACTATTTTTATAGTCATTATTGTTACAGGTCCGCAATGCGACGGCAGTATTCATTATGAATCTATCCTGCTCGGACCTACTCTTTTGCTGCTTCAACCTACCGCTGGCAGCATCGACCTTTTGGCAGAGGTCTTGGGCACACGGCAGGATACTCTGCCGCATGTTTCCCCTGGCGAGATACGCACTTGTCGCAGTATCCCTCTTCACCGTGTTAGCCATTACAATCAACAGATACGTGATGATATCCCACCCCAGGCTTTACCCTAAGTATGTTTTATATATTTCGTAGTTCTTTAATTGCAAATCACATACATATAAATTATGATCATATTATTTCTTTGTTAACAGGTTATATAAAAGAAGGTATTTGGCCGTTATGGTAGCCAGCACGTGGTTATTTTCTTTCGGAGCATTAATAGCGACATGGTTGGAAAAGTGGGGACGTTTCGGATTAGACCCAACAATTGGATCATGCTCAATACTTCCAGATCGTAATAACAGATCTCCGAAAGAATTCCTATTTGTTGGAGCATTTATGCTACCGTGCTTAGCAATAGTAACATGTTATGCGAGAATATTTTGTATTGTAAGAGAAGCTGCTAGAAAGTCTAGAGCACCAGCTAGGCGCCCGCGCGGTGGCGTGGAAGATTCTGCTGTAGGCTCAGCGTCAACTGCTCTAGAAAAATCTCCAGGTCCCGAAAATGGAACAAGTCACTTAATACCACCTCGTAGGACGTTACTAGTTCCACCTGCATTACATTGTCCACCAACTCCGGGCCCAGAACGATCATCTTCTTCCGGAGTTGACACATTAGACGGTCATGATGAAGAATGTGCACTAGATGCAAAACCTCGTACTCCAAGTGGCGGTGAAACAGCGAAAAGGCTACGGCAAGCTGCCGTAGTATTGAAAAGATCACCAGCTTCTGTGAGACCACCGCGACTAACACCGAAAGACAGGAAATTACTCAAGATGATAATGGCCATAATGCTGTCGTTCTGGGTTTGTTACCTCCCGATAACTTTGACGAAAATATTTAGGGAATTCACGTCGCATCCTGCTGCAAATATCGCAGGATACATCTTAATATATTTGACGACGTGCATCAATCCTATAATCTACGTGGTGATGTCAAGTGAGTACCGGCAAGCTTATAAGAATCTGCTCATGTGCAGACGATGGGCGTGACGTTCGTCCGGCGATGGCGCGTCCGAGAAGCGCCCGCCGTGACTAGTCATCAACGACGGAAAGTCCTGAATTGCACAAGGAAATAGACAGTTTTTATTAAAACTAAAAACATTTCAATAGTGACTATTTTGTGTTTTCAGTGGCTTTCGCGTTAAAGTGTAATTGTGTTTTAAAAACATGGATAACAATATAATATTACGTCGTTTGATCGTGAACCGTCCGTGTGTGTGCTGCTATAAAGGATGTGAGATAATCGTTGAATATTTGTATAGCTATTATATTATTAATAGTGTGTAATAACATGTGTAACCGTGTAATGTATATGTAAGCTTAGCGTTTTAAACGAAGTTATTCTATGCAATCTCATAAATTATTGAATTAGGATTTATAGGATTAAAAATGACTAATGTTTGTAGTGATAAATACGACAGTGTAACAGTCAGATTAAAATTTATCAATGCCGTTAATAGTTGCGGAACGGTAAAGGTAGCAATATATTTGATATGAATGTTTATAGGTCGAGATAATACGTATGAAAAAGATTAGCAATAAAAGTCGAGAGGACCAAGGCGACTGGTACAATAAAGTTGGAAAGCAATAAAGTTAGTAGTGTATTTGTCGAAAATACAGTAACCAAGCCGTCTGCTGGACTTATCAGCATTACGTCCGCTCGCACGTAAATTGACTCACCACCCATTAAGGAAAATCATAATAAAGAGTAATCATCGCAATGTCAGTAGAACGGCTAAGCCGATTCATTTGTGGGTGAAGTTCTGTTATTAAATGACGTGGCCGCGAGTGTCCAGTGAAAAATGGGTGCTTTAGACAATCTGACAAACTTTAATAATAGTGACACCTACGTGCACAACAGCAGTGTGTTAAGTTTGGATGAGTATGGTTCAAACGAAGCTTTAGCCGCCGTGAAGCTTTTCAACGACTACTCAGATTCCCTGCTGATATTTGCATCTTTATGCTGTGGAGTGTTTATGCTAGTGGGCATTCCTGGAAATTTGATTACTATTATTGCACTTTCTAGGTGCAAGAAGGTACGTATGGCTTGTATAATTGTACTCTAACCATGTTTGTTGTTTTATTATAGATTTGTATATTAAAGTCTGCATTTTAAATCTTTAATACTTTAGAAATAATTCCAGTTTTCGTATAATATTGTCCTTTTTTAGAAAAACGCAACTACTATTTTTGAACTATGATCAAAAATAAGAAAATACGTTCTGTCAACAGTCACTCTAACCAAAACATATAATACTCGAAATAAAACCAAGCAATATGCAAAAATGATAAACGTTTTCTTTAATGTATTAGGAATATTAATGGATATTTACAACGAAAACTGCAAACAATGGTCTTATTAATTATGAAAAAACACCGTACATCAATACATGTTGATTAATATCAACGTTAATTATGCCCATCTTATCTATACGATTATTGTCATAAATTTTATATCTTATTTGGTGGCCTTAATATCAAAATCAAATGCAAATAAAGCAGTAAATAGAAATTTCATTGACTGTTCTTCAAATATCCTGCAAAATATATAAATATTTGTCATTATTACAATATAATTTAATAGAGTTTTTTATCAATTGATCTCATTTCAGCCAATAGACGCCCACCGTTGGACATGGGCCTCCCCAAAGGATCTCCACACAGATCGGTCCTGCGCTGCAAGCGTCCAGCGCCTTCCCGCGATCTTCACCAAATCGTCGGTCCACCTTATGGGAGGCCTACCAATTGAATTTATCTATCAGCATATTAATATCTTCATACATTTTTTCTCCTTTATTCTCCTTAGAAAATTATACTAGCGTATTTATTTTTGTTAAAATATATATATGTCTAATATGTTTTATATTACTTAGTAACAGAAATATACACATTCAAAATATGGCTATAAGAATAGCATGCAATAAGAAAAAAATATATTTGACGTGATCATTTAAAAATGCAAAGAACAGGGGCACGGCTAAAATATTATTTAATAATTATATTCCTTATTAAAGAAAGTATAAAATTTAACCAGTTTTATTCGAATTAAACAACAGCCTACGAAACGTTGATTTTGCCTTATATTCGTAGGAAGTTTCTATACGAACTGTTGTGTGTTTGTGTGTGCCAACACAAAGGACAACACACGGATACTTGTTTTACAATTCTATCATTGTAAATATTATTTTTTTATTAAAATATATTAAAGAAATAGTGTCAAGTCTCTCTCACATCATTATTTTCTTTCTATTTGCAGGTTCGCAATGCGACAGCTATATTCATTATAAATTTATCCTGCTCAGACCTACTGTTTTGTGTTTTCAACTTACCATTAGCTGCGTCAACATTTTGGAACAGATCCTGGTTGTATGGTCGATTTCTCTGTCGAATGTTCCCAATGACTAAATATGCGTTGGTCGCTGTCTCGCTGTTTACTGTGCTGGCCATCACAATAAACCGATACATTATTATCGCCTGGCCAACACTTTACATTAAGTAAGTATACCTATTTACATTAAAAATATATCAAAATTAAATAATACTTTCTATTTATTAGAAACATACTTATTAATGTAGTAACTTATAAGTGTTTTTCTCTTGTTTTAGACTTTATTCAAAACGAAACATGGCTTTAATGATAATCTTCATATGGATTACTTGTTTCGGGGCTCTTATTGCTACCTGGCTTGAAAAATGGGGAATGTTCAGTTTAGATCCTATAGTTGGTTCATGTTCCATTGTTCCAGACACTAATAATAGATCTCCAAAAAAATTCTTATTTGTTGGTGCATTTTTGATTCCCGGTGTCGCTATAATAATTTGCTACGCTAGAATATTTTGGATTGTGAAAAAGGTGGCAAAGAAATCTCGTAACACGATAAAAGTGAGACAAAATGAAAATATCAGAAGAGAATCGATTTTAAATTATCAAAACAAAACTAAAGTGGTACAGCCCAAATGTCATATGCAAGTTTACAATTGTCTTGCAATCCCTGAAACATCGTCTGTTTCTGGTATAGACACTGTAAGTGACGAACGTGATAGACAAATGCCAGAGAGGGACGGATTTTTGACAAGAAGCAGTGAAGCCCTTCAAAAACTTCGATTAGCAATAACTCCAGCACCTAAGCCAAAGAATCCACAACTGCCTTCAAAAAAAGACAAAAAATTACGCACCATGATTATGGCGATAATGATTTCATTTTGCTGTTGTCACCTTCCAATATCAGTAATTAAAATATTTTTGGAATTTAGTACCCATCCTATCGTCAACATAGCAAGCTACGTCTTACTGTATTTAACAACATGCATTAATCCGATAATATACGTGGTAATGTCCAACGAATACAGGCAAGCGTACAAAAATATAATATTACGTCGTGGGAGCGATCAGGACTTAGCAGACTCCACGGTCCTTAGAAGAATAACCAGTATGAAAGCAATTGCATCCGTGCGTCAGTCATTAAGAAAATTCAACTCGGTAAATACCCGAATACCTACGTAATGTTTATTTGTCTATATTTTTGGATGAGTAATAATAATTCCACATAATATGTGGAAAAAGTGGAAGCCGTTCGATTGCGTTAAATGGAGGAAAGAGGATGAGGTAATTTAGTTAACACAGTCTTACAAACAACATATGTTTTGACGAGAATTTAATAGTGTTGATGTGAAACCCACAACAAATTAAAAATTTGTGATTGTGCTCACATATTGGAAAAGTACCTACACACTGAAATTTTATATAAGTCGATTGTAGATATTTGTTTGTCATAGAATTTGCAAAAGATTATGGTTTTAGGAATGAATAAATATTTGTATTAAATATAATTGCATTAGGCACTACAATGAAACAGATTTGGGTTTGGCAACAAATATAACATTATTATTATATTTGACTTGAGTTTTATACTCGTTACCTCTCTCTAATTTAAGATAATATACTCAATAATTATTTAAGAAATATAAGTGTCGATAATACCTAATTAATAAGGTGATATAGCATTTTATTAGATAAGTGAAGAGCGGTTTCTGAAATTGAAAAAAACTGAATGTACTTTAAATCAAAATATTTATATATGCTTAAGTATTAAAATGTTTTCGAATTTATACCTCCACATCACTTGATGGAAGTTGTGTATTATTCAAATTTAAAGGGATAAATGCAATTCAAAGATTTCATGAGAAGCTTCAGATACCGCTTCATATGTCAGTAAGATAATGTTAATTAAGTTAAGTATATCGTACTGAGTGTACAATATCAATGTGTGATATTATTGTAAATAAGATGAATGTCAAAGACATTAAGAATTTCGGGAAGCTGTTATTGAATCGAAGACGGTGCTGAGTTAAAAGAATTCTGAAATAGCCCTATAGATTCAGACTGTGGTGAAAGCGCACGGATTTCCATGTCCGCAGAAAACATTTATATGGGAGAATTTTAAATTAACCAATAAGCTAATTTTCTCAATAAGAAAGTCAACCGCTTTCTACCGTATTGCACAAAACTTACAAACTTTGCTTATACACATCTTTACCTCTGTAACTAAATGTCATATAGAAATGATCCGTGGTCAAGTGGATAATTACTATTTGATGGCTGACTATGGTTAATCTTATACTATAGTTGATGACTATAGTTAGTCATGACTTACTATGTAACCATTCCAAAAGCTTTTCCTAATGTCTAAGATTTTTATGGATATAGTGCTAAATGTAATGTATTGATTGAATGTCTTGTAAAAAATATTGTTGTAATCCAAGTTTCCCAAAGATGTATTGAATGTAAGTGTATTTATTAATAATTAAGGTGATAATAGTTATATACTATTGAAGTATAATTGTATCTATAATATTAGTGTGATGGCGAAACGCATTTTAAGTATTATTACTATTCACTATGAAACTTAACTTGAAATAATAAACGATATTTTTACAGAATAAGATAAAATTAAATTGTTCTAAGTAAGAATACGCGAATCTCGATGAATACATGAACAAGTTTCACAAAACTTAATCTTAACGAATAATTATAAACAAATATTCGTTACAATTACAAAAATAAACAAATCAGTAAAAAAGTATAGTTATGGCCGTTAATAAAGATATGTCAACAAATAAACATTATATATTTGAAAGTCTAATGTGATATTAAGTGTTCTTTTTTACGAATATACTTTGCTAAAATGATTAAGTAATAGCTTTGATTGCTTCACTTTATTAAGAATTTAATTTGCAAACAGAATTACATTATGAGATTACTATAATTACTACTCAACTACACCAAATAAATATTTTTACTGTTTTGTCCACTCATAATTTTTAAAGACTATTTCTGCTGTAACTACTTTATTTTAGATTCATTTGTGCACATGTTAAGTATATCAACATCCACTATTAAGCAACAAACTGTACAAAGTGGAAGCGTCCTTCGCGTCGTTATGTACAAATTTTCCCACTTTTGCCGTATTCTATTAGTCACTAGTTAAGACTAAACCTTAAGAAAATATGTCAGTACCAAAAGAATCAATCGAACTCCAAGAAAACATACATAATTTCCCTTAAACTACCAATAAAATAATTTAGTCGCATGATTATAATAGTATTCTTGAAAAAAACTAGATATACGTTTAAATTTAAAACGATCTGTAAGTTAGAATATAATGTTTTTATGTATGTCAGAATATCAGAATTTCGTTTTAATGTGTTTACTGATTCCAATATCTTTAATGTTGTCTTTCTGAACCTTTGTTTTTGCATATGTTCTTGTTGTCTTTCTGAATCTTTGTTTTTGCACATGTACAAACCGCAAATGACTGTTCAGAATATCCGTCACTGCTTTGCAATCACAAAATTAGTCATTGTTATTACCCTGTAAATTTATTGTATTGTAATAAACATTATTCGGCAGCTCTTTAGAATCATTTTTATTTTTAAGATTTTCATTAACTGTTTTAATTGTTAAATATCCACATAAACATTTCACGTCTGTCTGTACACATTACGGAATCTATATTTTATAATTCAATCCATTACCAAAGACCAATCTTTTGGGGCCATAATCTCCCAAGCCATTGTACTTACCAAAGATGTAGTTGAAATAAAATATTAAATCTTACTTTAGTTACTTTTATTTTCATATAGTGCCTCCTATAACACTTTAAATCCTATAAATCTGCTGCGTACATTGAAAAGTTGCAACAGTAAATAGAAAAACAGATGGACGAGAGTGCTGGTCACATCAAAAAACCTTTAATAGTACATACTTAGAAATATTCTATCGCAGTTTATCCATTTCCACCGATATCAACCTTGCGCCTACCCATTGAATCTAAGGCATTAATCAACAACATTAGCCTAGTTCGGGTTGGTCATTTCAGATATACCTTTGACCTTCTTCACAACTTCTTCAACTAGAAAACAAACGATTCAAATTTCATTATGCTTTGGATTACATATTATAGGTTCATCTCAATACATTTCAATACATTTCTATAAATTGTAATCTCATGGTATGTCCACGTTAGCATTGTAACATGGAAATTTACCAAAATGTCACTAACCCGTAACACGAGCCTCTTGGTTGTCGAGCAACAACCAACTGAATAAGACGTTAAAGTATGAACATGATTTGTGAAACGTGCCATAATCCTTTGTGTGTGGACGGAACAAATAGGTGCACTATTTGATTGGCCGGCCAACGTTGGCGCCCAACATACCGCCAAGTACTGCACTATACGTTCACCTAGTACGTTGGCCCAATGTGTACAGCCAGCTTAAGAACGGGCACAAGCCATCAAAGTCACGTGAAATTACATTATAAGTACATTGATTAACTACAAAAACAGCTAGAAGCTGTTTTCGTAGTACGCAGAGTATAAAGGTAGCCTCAAAGGCTCTTGTAGCCGTGTATCGATACATACAACAGTACAAAGAAGTGTAAAATATATAGTTTGATAGAAACATGTTATGGATACAGAGCTAATTACTTCAACCCAATTAGTATATTTTTTGTATTTAAATGCAAATTTTTATATTTTCGGCTCGTATTTTGTCATACCAGACTGCTCGGATATTACAGTCGGGATTTCGAGCTTGCCCTAATTCAAACAAATATTTTGACTTTGATAAATGATTCCGAAGTGATCCAAAACAGCTGCCGAAAACAGAGGGCACGTTTCCGCTTGGCAAATAACTTTCGGTCGCAAATGCTTCTGAGCCAGTGGAGCGGCATTTGCTCAAGAGTAAGGAACCGTACAGAACAACAGACCAGACAAACTTAAGTTGACACTACGCAGTCGATGGTTGCGTAAGATTGTCACACTTTTTGATATTTGGATGAAAAGTAAAGTTAGAACCAGGCAAACTTAACATTCGACTAATTTCAATGTTACGAAAACATTTCAAAATGTATCTTCATGTAAATTATATACAATTTCTGTCATATCCACAATTTATTTAGTAGTTTACGATATTGAGAAGCTCTACAAATACCGTATAATATACAGCAAACTTTATAATTTAGATGTTTTATGATTTCTACACAACATACTTCAAAGTACAATGTAACGAGAATAATTTGAAACAATCACTACAATGTTTTTGGTTAAATCCATTTTTCTCTGAAATAATTTACCTCTTTATAGTAAAAAATATTTTTGGTTGATTTACCGAAATAGTTGTGGAAATATATCCATCAGAAGTGCATATTGTAATGTTTCTTATTATTTGGTAATTATTATTAGTATTACAACTTATCTATTCCGATAAATTATATCTATATATTAATTATATCTATATATTTAGATTTAATATAACAGGAACTGTTATATATAATTATTGATAATTTTTGTGTAGTACTTGCTAGTGTGTTATCTAACACACTTTACTTGCTGACTGATCGAGAATACCTCTGACATAAATCGCCATTGACAACATTGTGCCAGTGAAGTTTATAAGTAAAGGAGATGGCTAAGCACAGTATGGGCAATTGCCCTTGCAATGTATAAATACTGGATGTAGTTGCATCTAATGCTGGGTACCTGAAACTTAATATGTGATATCAAAAAGTTCCATGAACTTTTCATATCATTACAATCTTGAAAAACATATCATAAAAACTCCTAGGATATTATGGTTGCAAAACTACAACTGGAGAATTTGCTATTATTATCTTTAGGTAGGCATTTTAGTACAGATAAAATAACTGGGTAATATATTACTATTGTAGTGAATGATGAATACCTATATATTGAAGAACGTCGACTTTAATTCATGATTGTGATTAAAATACGCAAGACCATTATTTAATATCAAATCGAGTTATGCACTCAAGTTTCGTTACGCATTTGAAGTCGGTAAGTAGGCACAATACACAATAGGTCCGTTTAGAAAAGCAGGGTCAGAATTAAAATCAAAAATCCAGTGATATCGTAACGAACAATCGAAAAAACAAAAGTCGTATAACATCTGACATTGACATCTGCATCTGACATTTTTAAAGTGCTGTGAAAATAAACTCTCAATACAATAACATTGATTAGGAAATCGATATTATCGTGTGAATAAAATACTTATTTTTTGTTAATTGTTTTCGATGATTAACATTAATTAAACATTTCTGTACAGAAAATAGTCTTCTCTATTAATTAATAATTTTTCTTGAATTATTTTATTTGATAAAACAAAAAGATTAATCAGTTATGTCCGTATAAATTGATTATTTTGTATATTGACCGAAACTACAATAATCGATTATCTCGTTTAAATGTCAACACTAATCAAGTCCGAAAAATAGGAAAAGTAGTTTTAAACTTTTTATTTAATTATTTTTTCACGAAAGTTCTAGGAAAATAATAATCATGTAACAATTCATTAATGAATATATAAAAATTACGAGGCAGTGTGATATATTTATACATGTTAAGGGCAGTCATTTAGCCATCTACTTTTATCTCAAAGTATATTTACCGAGACTGTAGTTGAAGCACCTCATGTTACATTTTGCTTATTTGTGAATCTTGTAAGAGTTACATCTTCTGTATTATATCAGCTTTGATATCTGACTGAGTGACTAAGGTATCAACGTAAAGCCCAAAATAATGGAGCTGGTAACATGAACATCGGTACGTGGCTTCCTTGGTTTCCTTAGCCTTGGGTTTATCAAACCCACAGGAAACTGAAACAATCTGTAAAACATGACAACGGCGAAACAAAGTTCGCGAGCTCGACTGCCAGATATACTACCTATCTGTAAAACTTTATTGAAAAAAGAAACTCTTTTGAATAAATAAGTTTCCTAAGCATAACAACTTGATATTAATAATTATACATCTTTATTCAAGTAAGTTCAGGGGTGTAAGGCATTTTCGAATGAGACCCAAACCAGCCCTACCTGCTCGCGGTGCTACTAACAGATTGACGAGGCTATGGTACTTATCACTAACCGGTTCTGAGATAGTGTGGCGGACGAAGGCCTAAAATACCCCTACGATTTCTAAAAAAGACTAATTCTTCTTGAGATTCTTTAGGTAGACCTATATAGACTACGAAACTTTGGTTTGGCTTCTGTTCATAGGTATTTTCTCTCCGAACTGCTCTACAGGTGAGTTCGAACACAACACGCGGCCATAGATTTTTAATTCTCGTAGCCGTCATGCTTACTCCTAAGATCAGCAGTGAGGATCTTAGAGACGCTCACTGCAAATCTGATGAAATGATGATGAAATAGTAGTAGTAACTATAAATATTATTTTATCGCATATAAGTAAAATAAGCACAACAAGTAAATATTTAACATAACGTCAGCTAATGAATTTCCTTGACTTTGAAAGCAGCTATATTGACACTGTATAAACTCACCTACAATAATCCACAGATAAGAATGTGTACAAACACCGATATCGTTAATATTCGATAAAATTATCTACTAAGATTCGATAAGAGCTACTCGAACTGGTAACGGTTAGTCATATACATTTATAAAATTGCATGAATCATATTATTACTCCTTAACTAAATAATGAAATCTTTTCTAACCCAGTTATATACAGGATATTGTCACTTATAAGCCTAGTTGTGAAACACTGGTTACGGATTACTCACATGAAACAAGCAATTATAATGTATATCTAAACGAATTAAAATAGTAGTATGTTTTATGATGAGGGACAAAACAGTGCTAAAATATCTCCGTAGTAGTTTCATATCCGTTAGCGAGTGTGGCTATTAATTCGTGGAGATACATTTGGCTTGGGGGCCCGTATTACACAATGTGACTAAAAGTAAATTCTCTGCTTATGTATAGCTAGAAAGGAACGGTGCTATTTAACCCACATAGCGACATCCCTTTTAAACTGTACGTGTACATTTTGATTTAAAGAATACGTCTCGAGTTGACAAATGTTTTTAAACTTCGAGCAGGAGTTAATTTAGTAATACATACGTACTTCATTATCACTGAATATCGTTAAATACATCGATTTAAGTCAAAGTACTCTCAATTTTACAATACAAGAATACACAGTAACTATTTATTTCCCAGGCACGCAAGCTTCCAAGCTTAATAATTGTCTCCAGTGAAACCTTGATAACTGGTATCCAGACTAGACGTACTGTGTGGTTTTTACCTAGTTTATTCAACAATTCAATGATATTTATTTAGTCTTGAAACAACCTGCTATAATAATAAAGCCTTAAGTATTGTTTGACTATCGTTAGTATGTAAATGGTTAAGACTTTGCAACTTTTGTCTAGATAATTTTGATAAGCAGCTCAAAGAACCTGCACACGACATATTCTGTCTACTGGATCACTTGATCAGATACCAGAAGCAATGACTTTCTTGTTTGTTTGACTTTTATAATATTGTTTAGAGAATTTGATCACCATTTGTTCCCTAGTAAAATTGTTCCAATAATAAAACGATAAAGCAACTTTCGTCGTTATCATTTTAATGGTTTTCTGTATTATTTAAAAGAAATGTAATAAAAATACGAACAATACAAATTGTAAAAGACATCATAATCTTTTTTATTGCAAGAGTAATGTATTTATAATAATTGCTTGTTATAAAATATAATTGCTTATTATACTAATATTCCCATTTTCCCATTCGACATCCTGTCCGACGTGTACGCGGCGACGTATGCGTCGCGGCGTGTCGACCGGGGGAGCGATGGAGGACGGGAGGGATCGACACATTGCCATCACTGCGCATCCGACCTCTACTCGGCCCAGCACACGCTGGCGGAGTGCCCCGCGTGGGCCTCCGAGCGCCGAGTCTTGGTCGCAGAGATCGGGCGAGATCTGTCTCCGCTGGCATTGATTGCGGCAATGCTGGCGGACGAGGGTGGTTGGAGGGCTGTGGCTTCCTTCTGTGCAGCAGTGATGCTCCAGAAGGAGGCCGCCGAGCGGGGTCGGGAGATGGCCGATCCCGCTCGAAGGAGGCGCCGGGCTGTGCTACAGAGCTGCGGCGCCGCCGCGGGTCGCCGACGGGCTCGAGGAATTCGCGCCCGCGGATACGGCGACCAAGGAAGGACCACACCCATTCCGTGGCCGGGAGGCGTCGTCGGTGGTGGGTTCCCCTGTATCAGCGGGGGAGCGGAGGCTGGGGGTTCCCGGAAGTAGCTTGGCGTACCCGGGGGCTCCCTACACGCCTGAGGAAGGCCGTCCCTGAGGTATTTAGTGGGTAGGCCTCCCCCTTCTGGGGAGGAGAGCCCCACATAACCGCCGGCTCGCCGCAGCCGGGTTATGCAACTTAATGCATTTTCCTCATGGGGAAACAAAAAAAAAGGTGCCCTACCAACTGGTCCTTTTAGATTTGCCTTATAAATTTCTTTCGTCAGTCGTCTTTCGTCCAACCTTTCTAGTCTCCAAACCATCTAAGCATTCGCTTCTCCATATTTTTCACTACATCTTCTTTCACACCGGACATTTCTCTTATTACACTATATCATAATTTATCCTTCATCGTCACTCCAGTCATTCCCCTCAAAGCAATCATTTCCACTACATTAATCTTATTTTATCCTTCCTTTGCCACACACAGCATTCACTTCCATAAGTATAAGGACCAGCATACCTCCATGTACAGCCAAACGCCCCTTTGACATAGTCTGACTGACAATGAAGCCATTTACAACCGCATTCACTTTGCTTCCTGCCATTACTCTTCTTTAAATGTCAGACTCATATCATCTTTTGTAAACATATATCCCAGATACATAAACAACTGCTCTAAGCATTCGTTTCCAATCACAACCTTATATTTTGACATCTTTTCGTCTCTTTTAAATATCATCACTTTCGTTTTGCTTGTAAATGTTTTTTAAACTGTTATCCATGAATAGTTTGAACAGCCACGGCAAGGCAATACATGCCTGTCTGACACATTTTCCGATATAAACCTATGTGCGCACCATTTATCCTAACGCTGGCTCTAGAAACTTTGTATAGTGATTTCAGTGTCCGTGTCAGGCATTCATTCCATACAGTGCACATTCCATACACGGGTGTTTTTGCACATCCCTCCTCACTTTATCGTAAACCTTTTCGACGCCCACGAAGGCGTGATAGATTTTTTGATTTTTATTCCAAACAGTGTCATGCGTACAGTAACATGCGATTAACTCTTTTCATCTCCTTAGCATCTATAATACATTATATAGTATATTTATATAGCTAACTTCATCAAAACTACTACATTTTTGAAATATAATCACAATATAATATCCCAATTAATCAGCAATCCTCTTATAGAACACAAATGATGCATCCTATATATTATAATACATATAAGATCGACCTACCGTTATTCAACATCACGTGAGATAAAAGTCAAGGAAAATTTGATTACAAAATGTGAAACTATGCTTCTACTCAGAATTTTGATATATTTCAGTTAGTAACTGACCAAATAACCTCGAACTGGAAGAAATGACTTCGATAATTTTCAATTTCAACGCGAAATTATTAAAAAAGAAAATTGCTTTATCAGCTTAGTGAAATTAAAATTCTCATTACCTTCCTTTGAAGATAAATTAGTCAGGGTTTCTTTAAAACAACCACTGTTAAAAGAAGCGAAAATTGACCCAAGATATAGGTACCTATTGGAAGTTCAGATAGTAGTTCCATTTTGATTACTTACTTTATATACAACTTTTTGTACGTTTATTGTAGGATGTTTGTTTCAAGTTCCTTAGTAAATAGAAAAAGGCGAGCTTAACTTTAATTCCACTACTACACAGTATTCTACTTATTCTCTATCTATATCTCTTTTCTCTATCTTTACTAAAGCTACACAGTATTCTTCATTCGCACTATTCTCAGCAAGTCTCCAGAGCTCAGCAGGAGACGTACAGAGTATAAACGGCTAAAAAACTTATGAAGCATCCAGATTGATCTTATTCAAAACTCTTGTTCAAATAATTATAATTAGCAAGACAGTCAAATACTGTCCAAGGCATGGATAAAATTGGTTATGATAAATTTTCCTCTGCTGCGGTTAGAAACAAAATTGCTTCCATGGGTTCTTCTTGGCAAAATAAAATCTGGAGCAAAGATTTGTAAATCGTGCCATCAGTTTCCGGCCACTTAAGATTATATCAGGCAGTGAAATATTTAGATGAACGTGCCAATCCGACGGCACCAGTATCCTCGGCTTTTTGCGCTTTGAAAACACAATTGCCGTTGTTTATCTGCTTTGAGGTCAACTAAATTATTTAGGTCAAATGGTATGCCTCCTCGAGGATATTTATGTTTTTCAAATATTATTCTTCAAAGAACAAACGACACTAAATTACAAAAATGCAAAACAGCTATATTATACTGCTGTTCATTTTCAAAAATTACAAAATTTTCGTGTGTAGATATTAATTATTCCCGTTCCACGTGAGGAGCTAAAAACTTTAATAAATGTCTAAAAATCATTATTCAAATTCGTTATCTTCGTAGTCTAATTTTTAACATCGGCATAATCATGAAATATTATAAGTCAAGTTCATATTCCGACTCGAAAGATCTCAACAAAGCGTAGGTAATTTATTGAAAAATTATACAGCTTAGGACAAAAATAATGTAATTCGGACTTTATTTTCATCACTTCATTGCTCATTTCAATCTCGTACATAGAGATAGAAATGAATAAAAGATTCAATCAAATATTTGCCACTTAGACAAAGGTAAATCTTTAGATTTGAGAATAAAAGATATTAATTGCGGATTTATTTAATTGTATACTTTGTGCACGAGGCGAATTATTTAATGGACCGTTTTTCGGTGAATTCGCACCGTCACCGTTTTTAACGGTTAAGATTAATTATTCTCATAATAGGTTTTTTTTAACTTTATCTCCAGTCGTCTTCTGACTGAATAAATGCGAAGACAGTTAAAAACTAAGTACACAAATCTTAGTTGTAACCAAATTACAATAAATCTGTCGAGCGTTCATGATTGTTGGCTGAATGTTAATACATAGTTATCAAAACTGAATAAAGTCTAGCCTATATTGACAAAATTAAAAATTAGTTTGGATCGAATTATGACGCGATTTGTTGAAGACAGACGAATATTTTTCCAATTTTATTTTTTCATACTTATTCAATGAAAATGTTAGTTAATCACAACTTATCGTTTTATATTGTTACCATTTCATTTTCCACAGATCCCAAAGTCATCCATTGATACCGCATATAATCATAATCATAATGTATTTTATAGCTTATTCGGTGCGTATAATAAGTTTAATTCGACATATGTCACATACTAGTTCCATCGGAGTTATTATGGGCTTACAGCATTTAAGACATTTTTATATAACACAAACTCACTCAAGTTTGAAAGATAGTATTACTACACTATGAGACTATATAGCTATAATAATATAGCTTAAACTGTCCATCGATATAAAATGAATAAATAGCATCAGTAATGATTCGGGGGGATGTCTTATCAAAGAAACGAAAAGTTTCATTTCTATAAAAAAAAAATACCGTCATCATACAAGGTGTATTAAGAGATCGTTTTGGAATGCGCTTTGAAACCTTTTAATAATATACTCTGCACCTGATCGTAAAGCATGAGTTATCCAAAGCAAGACATGCCCTATACTAAAGGGCAGTCCAACATTAAGTCTAAAAATTCTGTGAAGAAAAACAGTAGCAAATATTCCCATAACAAAAGTATGTACCATTTACAGATTCGTGTTAAGGCTTCAAAAAATCACTAAATTTGTACATTACAAAATTAAAGCATTTTTATTAGTAATATTACTTAAGATTATGTTTATTTCTCAGTATGATGGTCATTTGTTAAATATACAATGTTTTGTTATTAATATCACATCTCTAGGGAATTAATGAGATGTTAATAAAAACTTTTAAGTTATCATTAACAACGTTGCAAAAAGAAGGAATAGATAAAATAACAGTAATGTTCTAACTTTTTTAATTAATATTGACAATGTCACAGAAGCGATGTATTTTGTACCATATTTCAAGGAGATTTTTATTATTTTTATTTAAAGAATATATGTATACTAATTATGTGATATCAAACACGTTGCATATCTAAAGAGGTAACAAAATTATATCCTATATTGGTGTTAAGATCCTTAAGAGACGCGTATGTCTAATAATAATCTCTCAGCTAAGAAAATTATACTAAATCAGTGTTTTTGATGAAATTAATTCGTGTTAACTATGTCAGCTATACCTTTTATTTGATTGAATGAAAATATAGATATAGCTAACATAGTAAGATTATGCTACCATTAAAATCTCGAGCATTTCGAATTAAGTGTTTGCTCATCATGAAATTCGCTCGTCACTTTGAGTTTCATACAGTACGATTCATCAAAGTCTATATTTCATATTGCGCGATATAATAACGAAGCGGAAGCATTAATTACACTTACTGGTACTAATGGATTACGTCATATTTAGTTACGAAATTAACAAGTACGTATCTAAGCATGACTAATTTGATATCAAATAATATCTAATTCAATATATCGTAATATGAACCTTGTATTATGTACCAACTGTAATTTTCTTCCTCATATTTAAATGATTAATCATTTTTAATATTATTAAAATATTTCAAAATTTCACTATATATAAAATTAATTAAAATTGGATTCTTGTAATTTAATACAACAATCCAATTTTAACCAATTCTAAAATATCGGTACAAATTGGCGCCCACCGAGGGCGCCAATTTGTGGCCATGAAAGTTAATCAATTTCTTCTCAATCGTTTTCAGTCAATCTTTTATTAACAACCCTTGTAATATGATCACAAAGTTCAGATTCAGGTTCAGGAGGTCATAAGACAAAATATGTTATATATATAATACTGTTATTATAACATCTTTCTGTAATGGTAGCTTTATACAAAGAATACAATATAAATTAGAAATACCAAGAACACAAGTTATGTATTAAAAAGCCTACAAATATTGCCTAAATGACAGGCGATAGTCAGATAAGTATTGAATGGTGTAGTATTGAACCCAGAAAAAAAATTGATTGAAAGCATCTTAAAATCATACTAATATTCCATCACCAGAAATAAATAACATATAGAGCTCGCGTAACACATCTATTCAATCCTGTATTATAATATGTTACGAAAACGTTTCACAAAGTGTTATAGAACACTGGCCTATGAAAGAGTAGGTAATATTTCACCTGGTCCGAATAGATTCCTGTCACGCATGTAGCCGTCTGATTCGTCGACACCACAACAGATAGTATTGGGGCCAACATGACGAATGGCGCCCAGCGCTGAGGGGAATAAATAATCAGAAAAACAAGCACTCTGACACAATCTAGAGATGTTGGTTTCCCCTTTGGAAAAGATCCATATCATCTGAAAACTCGGAATAAATCAAAACACCAGAGTGTTGAGCTGCAACCTATGTTTAATTACAGTTTATTATTTATTAGATACAACTCATTCTTCTCTGTGCTCTATACTCACAAACAGAATTTAAAGTACGAAAAATTCTAACATTCAGAACTCATTCTAATTTCAAATATTATCAATTTATACAGTAAAACAGTAGTTAGATTAGCGTTAATATTTCTTCTGTATTTGTACTTCTTGTTATGAATACACAATCCGCAATTTTGTGATGATATTGACTCAACTACTAACGAATCATGTTTTGGTAGCTACTGGTTACAATGATCAGATTTCGCTAAAAGCCGACGGGTCAAATTTTATAAACAAACAGTCCTCCTTCTACGCGAATTGTTTAGTATAACTGTATAGTAGTACTGAATATAGATTTATTGCGTTATTAAACATGAGCTCTTTTTTTGATCTGAGCAATATTCAAAAGTAAAAGCGAAAAAGATGATGGAATAAAATTAAAAAATAATCATCAAATTCGTATATAGAAGTCAAATAATCATATAAAAATAAGTAAAGTCTCGGCACCCACTTCTATAAAATTAGATAGAAATTAGATTGTATTTTTTTATATATTCTTTTCATTTTTTTTTACATTTTTAGTGGGTATATATATTACAGTATATAATTACATTTTATAAAAATATAATATATATAGGATATACATACATATATAGAATTTTGCATGTATTGTTACGAATAATCATTAAATATTCAACAGTTATGCTAGTATTATTTTTCGTAATTGAAGTTTTCTACTATGGAAACGTTAAATAAGAGATCGACGATCCGACATATAAATAAAGGAGATGGCTAAATGACTGCCCTTAAAATGTATAAATATATCATACTGCCTCGTAATTTTTATATATTCATTAATGAATTGTTACATAATTATTATTTTCCTAGAACTTTCGTGAAAAAATAATTAAATAAATAGTTTTAAACTTGTTTTCCTATTTTCCGGACTTGAATAGTGTTGACATTTAAACGAGATAATCGATTATTGTAGTTTCGGTCAATATACAAAATAATCGATTTATACGGATATAGCGGATTAAACTTTTTGTTTTATCAAATAAAATAATTCAATAAAAAATATTAAATAATAGAGAAGAATATTTTCTGTACAGAAATGTTTAATTAATGTTAATTGTCAAAAACAATTAACAAAAAATAAGTATTTTATTCAATAGATAATATCTATTTCCTAATCGATGTTATTGTATTGAGAGTTTATTTTCACAGCACTTTAAAAATGTCAGATGTAAATGTCAGATGTTATACGACTTTTGTTTTTTCGATTGTTCATTGCGATATCACTTGATTTTTGATTTTAATTCTGACCCTGCTTTTCTAAACGGACCTATTGTGTATTGTGCCTACTTGCCGACTTCAAATGCGTAACGAAACTTGAGCGCATAACTCGATATGGATATACATATTAAATAATGATCTTGCGCATTTTAATCACAATCATGAATTAAAATCGACATTCATCAATATACATATTAAATAATGGTCTTGCGTATTTTAATCACAATCATGAATTAAAGTAGACATTCTTCAATATATAGGTATCCATCATTCACTACAATAGTAATATATTACCCAGTTATTTTATCTGTACTAAAATGCCTACCTAAAGATCATAGCAAATTCTCTAGTTGTAGTTTTGCGACCATAATATCGTAACAGTTTCTACGATATGTTTTTCAAGATTGTAATAATATGAAAAGTTCATAGAACTTTTTTTATATCACATATTAACTTTCAGGTACCCAGCATTAGATGCAACTACATCTAGTATTTATACATTGCAAGGGCAATTGTCCATACTGTACTTAGCCTCCTTTATTTCTTATATGCAAATACGTATGTAACGTATCTAAAGTCCGTACTTTTAACGTAAAAATTTGTCAATAACGTTTTGGTTTACCAGAAACGTTTAATACTTTTTAGGTATGCGAAATGGGGAAAAAATTTAATACCAATTAGCGTAACACATATCAGAACATTTCCTTATTAAAATTGTCCGATTGAATGAGCCCTTTGCAAAGATGACAAACAAAAACCATACCCTTGTAAAAATGTATACATACATATACATAAATAGAAACACAACTCGGTGCTTTATACTGCGTAAGCACTCAAACAGGAAACGTCTGAAGCAACAATAAACGTGACGCAGGTATACGAAAACATGAATACTTTGAACGCAAATTGTTCACGAGTGGCCGATGTAAACAAGCGGGAATATCAAACCTTGTACGAAACGTAAACATACACAAACGTATTGCACACTCTTACATGCAATCGTGTCTTTGCAAGTGAGTACCAGCACATGGGGTCGTAGTCAGTAACCTGTTGTACTGACTGTGCAAGGCAAAAGCCGACACACTAAACATAAAAATTCGAGAGAATCTATTTTCGCAAATGTGCCAAGGATGACACCCTTGTTTTTCCTCATATAATTAAACACGATTTTGCATAATTTGTTCGCTTTACCAAACACCATTAATTTGATAAACATTGATTATTTACTTGGAAAACAGTCCTCAATTTTGATTGTTTCGTAACATTCAATTGATTCTGAATAAGCAAAAAATATACAAGTTAACATTGTAACTAAACTTTGAGTTGTGACTATCGTTAACACTACTACGCTTTAAACTCTGTACGTGACAATAATGAATCCTCGTGATCGGAAACAAAACTTTATTTTCCATTTGAATGAAAATTACTTTCGATCTTGTAAAAGCGGGATAACAACTTATCTACTTACGTAATAACAGCATTGAGTGCTACAATACAATACAATACAGTACAATAATTACTTAATGACAACATTAACTACAATACTTAAGTTAGTGTTTTTGGCATTAGAGGTGATCAAATAACAGTCCAAATTGTTAGTTAATCAGCCCCATGTCCCATCAATATATATCAATAAATAATACTTTACAGTACTATTATGCTAATTGTGTATTAATGTTTCTTTACACTCTAAAGATATCAAATATTGCTAGTCAGAAAAACAACCCATTAATTTGACTTAATTTGATATCCGTATGTTTTCATCGGGACAGGAGCCGCTAACAAAACTGCTGTCAAGAACCCACAACGACGACCATAATTCGGTCTAAAAATAGATAATAAATGCGAAAACATCAAATCGGACCGCGACGAATTTGTCAGATAAATATAGAAGGCATGCAATAAATCCAGCCAACATGGTATCACAACGCTGAGGTGTAAAAAATTGTTCAGGTCCCTTTTATTTGACGGCTACTTTCTTCGTGTAGTAATCGGTTTGATAATTTAAGACCCTTTTCCCTCTCATTTTCATTTATTGTGTGTCTCAAACCGTATTGCGGTTTGCGACGATTTTACATTTAGCAATAAACGTAAATTTGTCGCCGTTTTATAATAAAATACTCATCACAGGTCTTAAGCTGACACCGCAATGACTGTCGAATAGAAAAGTTCAGTGCTGAGACTATACTGCACCGGATGAAATCTTTACCAACATTTACGAAAATGGGTTGGCAATTAATTGCATCACCACACTTTTCGTCACACACACTACACCACATTTTAGAAAATAAAATAGACTTAGTTAATGCTCTTTAACAGTACCAGAGTGAATCTAAATAAATATTTCTTACAATTAGTCTAGCCCAAAATAAACACTGTAAAGACTCTGTGTTCCATAACTAGTATGGATATTAATATAATGACACATGTGTCATTGAAGATATGAGGTGTTAATGATTTGACCAATTCGGTCAGCACGTACATATCCAATATCAGACTCAATCAAAAATTCAATTGCATTATAACATTATAACTTTGTTAAGAGAAAGTTGATTTTATGCGCTAGTTATTTGGGTAAAAATATCGAATCGTATACGACAATACGCCCCTCTACATTTTGCAAGAGCAAATACATGATGTACGCACAAGTGGCTCTGTTCTGGCATCCCTTTTAAATCGTGGCCTTTCAAAAGGTCTCCCTTTTGATGGAAGTAATCGTTTGCACGCCTAAGGCCACGTCGGGGGGCATATTTGTCAAGATCAAAATGACAGTTTTTCTTTCCGGCGACAAGTTGCAAGTGCCGACAACTTTTTACTGAGATTTCTGATTCGTAAGACGCCATTATGCTATAATAAACGATATTCAACATTCAGTACCAATGTTCGCTTTAAGAATTCATGGATTCAAGTCGGAGGTACTTACTTTTTTTATTTCTGAAGCAAGCAGTCATACATACAGTTACATTAAAGAATATGTAAATGTTTTCCAAGTTCTATTAATTACTACATAGACTAATAACTATTTATACAATACTCACTTTTCAGCCGCGGCTTAACCATGTCATATTGGATTTTCCAACAAGAAAGATATATTTTCCCGTGATGGAAATTATATTGTGTTTTTCGCCAGGTCATCAACTATCCCTTAGTCCCTTGCTTAGTAGTTTCTAAGATTATTTAAACGAATTTACCCTATTTTTATCCCCTTTAAGGTTAAAATGTAAGTACGTTATAAATACAGTTTGTATTAAAAGTACTTTTACTTGACAAAGTTAAAGTAAATGTTATTTATTGCAAAACTACGTATCAACATCAATTTAAAGAAACTGTTACTAGTTAGGTTTTATGTCAATACTTAGTTATTAACTGTGGCAATAACATCATTTATATAATATGTCTGGTACACATTATTACTACAAACAGCAACAGTTGCCTTTTAAGAAATATGTCATACTATTACTTATTTTTTCGACCTATTGTTATTCGATTCTCTTAGAGCAAACGATCTATTTGATGACGGAAACCGCTCTAGAAAAAGATCCTCTAGGCCACATTTGGAGCATATCACCAGTAATAGATGTAGGTAAATCAATCGCTGACAGATTAAACGGTGTGCGGAGTTAGTGAAATACGACACTTTCTATTTCGGATATCTATATCTGTGATATAAACGTGATAGCTGAATTTCCGACCTCGATAAGGAAGTAGAACGAAAAACATTTGGTGTACGTAAGGGTTGCCGAGATAGTATTTAAGATTAGGGTTGCCATGTATGCGTGTATTACGGTTATTCAAAATATTCTTGCCATACAACATTTTTGCATGTTTACTTAGCCCTTATACCGAGATCTTATTTACAGACCAGGGTGGTTATTAGTAACGCGTCAATTGAAAAAATCTGAATTATGTTTATCGGTTATAACTATTGGTCGATTGAAGTAACAAATGTGTCCTAATGTCTCGAAAGTCGAATTTGTAAAATCCAAATTGTCTTAAAATTTATTTCACGGCAACTAAATTATTAATTCGATTCAATTGCGATCACCGATTTTCTTACAATATTAAATACACTAACAACATCTGCTATAAGATGATTCAGCTGGTTGACCTTTACCCTATCCTCAATTGCTCATTTTATAAGAATTATTTACCTTCTGCTTTTAAAACTAGTTCACGTCTCCAATTCTCAAGATTTCTGATACCTTAAGCCGCATAGCTCGTGACCAATTTCCTGGTATTTACTCTGTTCTCAACAATCCGGTTTCAGACCAGGTCACGACAGTGTCTGATGATATAAGCTTACATTAAATTTAGTTAATTAATAGTAAAAAGGAATACGTAAGTTTTGAGGTATTGTATATTAACTGGACATGCAAAAGTGTTCGAAAATTAGATAAAAAATAGGCCACAGAAAAAAGCAAATGACGTTGTAATGTTAAAAGCGCATTTAAATTTAAGACAATTAAAGTCAATTTCTTAGGAGATGTTAGCTTTGACGTCACTATCCACCAAGAGCGTCCAGGGCAATTTAAAGTTATGAGTTTGAAACTGCAATCAAAGCTACCATAATAGTATATTGATATACACAGACTGAATCAATTTAAAGTTTAAATTAGTTTAATTAACTTTCTGCAAAAGCTTTTGTGTTTGAAATCCCATACACACATACATATCCCATGTCCGAGAGATGAGGGCGATAAAATAATTGTTACATTCCACGGAGAGACATGATTGTACAAAAACTTATAGGAAAGAAACTAAGGTCTTCTGCTTGGGTACTTCCAACGTACTTAGTTCTGAGGCAAAATAACAATGTTTTCTTTGTTGTATTCCAACTTTAAGGGTAAGATAAGCAGTGATGTGCGTGTGAGAGCCAAATATTTATACTAATAGGTACTGCAAATTTACATCTACACAAAATGCCAATATACACTGTTGTTCTTGTAAGAATGTGTAGATACTACATGCGATTTTCGCTTACCTTAAATATATAATTTGAAAAAAATAAACAATGAAATATATTTCCGTGAACTTTTCATGAATACACAGAAAGAAATTTTACGGATTATATTTTACGTTACATAACTATTTGAAAAAATAAGGAGTACAGAAAAAAAAAATATTGATAAGATAGATAATTATGGTAAAGATAATGTATTAAAGGGATTGAATAGAACATAGTAATGGAACTAATCTACTAAACATCACTACATTCTCCTCAGTCCTCAACAGTCAAGATTCTTGGAATCCTCAGTAATAATATAGAAGCCGGAACTTTCCTTAGTTGCTGTTAATGGTCAATTTTTATGTAATTTAATGTATACATCTGTATAATCATTTAAAGAGAAAAGGCGAGTCATTATACATACATACAGATGTATGTATTCACGCCTCTTTCCTATAGGGGTAGGCAGATATCACCTTTTTCCACTTGCTACAATGCAAACATATTTTTCTAGCTACTTTTATTAACCCTTCGAATACCAGTACTCTTCAATTGACCTTCTTTCAATATATTACCTAATTGCTTCAATGACCTAGACGATATGTTCGTCACATATGTGTCCCCTACGACATATTTTCCTTATAAATTTGTTTCATCGGTCGTTTTTCGGTAGTTCTTTCTACATGTTCAAACCATCATAACATTTCCTTCTCCAATTATTATACATTTATAATTTAAAACAAACACATAATAAACACTAAAGAATTCCGAATCCTAAGAAAGTAAACGGATGAAGTGAGTTAAATGATACTAAAATCACAAGTAGCAACGGGAAACTTTTGTTTACTTGGCGACCGAAACAGGATCCCTCCCTGGAACAGTTAAGATAAAACTTTCTCAACAGCCTAATACGCTACACGATAGAAGAAGATAATCTTGGCGGAATCAAATAAATCCACCTCGTGATTGGGCTGGGAAGTTTGATTTATATTAGCAATCTTCGGTATCGCGGCCATCATCCGGACCCATTCATTTTATTTTCGTGTCACGTATGGACCGGCCAGTTTTTTGGTCCGCTGCGACAAGTATTTTCATTTGATCCAATTCAGATTGAACATTGTTGATTGAACATTGTAAATGCGTGTTGGATTGATTTTTTTATCAATATTCATCGTGCGATCCTCCAAAGCAAATAAGTGTATATCGTCGGTTGAACTTTGTTCTTTCAACTAAAAGCTAGCATAAATATGATTGTCTGCCATAATATTTTTCTCTAAAAAAAATATTCTCGACCGTATTATTATTATTTTTTTGGACCGCTATTGTGGCAAGATATCTTAGGGCCTGCCTGACAGTAAGTAGTCAACGAAGCCTATAATTACGTGCAACACCACGAAGATCTCAAACGCGTTGCCGAACTTTTAAAAACCTAATTCTCCCTACACTGTCTAACACCTACACTGTATTTAGGTTTTCCCCATTTTCATTTCACAAACGGAGCATGCACGGGAGGATAGTCCTCTGAAACCACACTGTGCATAAACAGCGTGTGAAGATAAACAACCTGCGAATGGCGAGCAGTATGGTGATAGTGTGGCCGTTGGTATCGTGTCAAGCAATTGTTCCGAACATAACCAATTGTATAAATAAGCGGCACACCACAAAGAATATAAAGTATAAAATTTGTCATATACACAGTTTTAAATTTTATGATATGTAAATGAATTGGAATCACTTAAATTTAAAGATTAAAATAACTTCATTAAATCTATTTTTAAAATCTAAAATGTCGGCGCACAGAAGCGACAGCTTTGAAACTCGATAGACATACGGACTTTGTCCATTTTCATTCCAAATACACATAAAGGCCGAGACGTCAAATTAGTCTCTGTCGAGTCTAACCTACAACAAACGTGGTATAAGCTTTATATTCAACTAGCTTTTGCCCGCGACTTCGTCCGCGTGGAATAGTGACTTCCGGCAGATTATTTCGACCAAATTTGGTACCATAAAAACGTCATTGTGACTCAACCTTAAAAGATAGACATATGCCGTCGCGGACTTTTTTTTAGATCATGTATAGAGGATAATTCTTTCATACATATTTTTGTGTATCTTGAACCGTTTTCGCAGCGCACGCAAAGAAAGCCTTCAAAAATGAATAATTTTCCCCGTTTTTTACACATTTACCGCTCTGTCTTTGCTCCTATTGGTCATAGCGTAATGTTATTTAGCCTATAGCCTTCCTCGATAAATGGACTATCCAACAAAAAAAGAATTATTCAAATCGCACCAGTAGTTTCGGAGATTAGCGCGTTCAAACAAACAAACAAACAAACTCTTCAGCTTTATTATATTAGTACTAGCTTTCTGCCCGCGGCTTCGCCCGCGTGGATTTCGGGATTGGGTGTATAGAGGGTTAAGGGTCATAGCTTTTGCCCACGGCTACATATACGCGGAAGTCGGTTTATGGTGCGAAGATTTTATCGCGCTTCCCGTGGGACTATCCGTTTTTCCGAGATAAAAAATGCCGCAAAACTCCTCAAGAATCACTCTATCTATTGATGAAAACCGCATAAAAATCTGTGCAGTAGTTTTTGAGCGAAGCCTTTATTGCGCATCCCGTGGGATCTGTCGATTTTTCCGGGATAAAAAGTAGCCTATGTTACTCGGGGAGAATGTAGCTTTCCAAAGGTGAAAGAATTTTTGAAATCGGTCCAGTAGTTTAAGCGTGAAGAGGTAACAAACAAACAAACAAACAAACAAATAAACAAACAAACAAACAAACACACTTTCGCATTTATAATATTAGTTGGGATAGATAAATGTATGAAGTTCGGCTACTCAAGTTTCTCCTGACAAAGCATTTAATATGAGTCTGCCTGTTATCTAAGATTATAATTAGGCGCCAAGAATTTGTTCCATATTCTATATTTTTTATCGAAATACATAATAATACTTTGTAATTAGTCATATGGCCACTGGGAGTTTATCGGGAAATTCAAAGTGCAATCCTCCACAAACCAGATGATTTTCTGCTCAGTTTTGTTGGAAACTCTTCAAGTTTTTAAAACAAGACTGACTAGGTAACACCTTACCAAATCTACTTAAGCATTTCTCCTCAATAACATGAATAATAGCATTTTTGTGTTTGAACAATTTGAGGTGAGACAGCCGTATCCTCGATGGTTGAATACACCAAATGAAACTTTTTCCAACTTCCGGTCACTTACCATCAGGTATGTTAAAGTGCAAGCTTTCCTGTCATATGTATAAACTGCTTTTCTAACTGCATAAGGCACTGATAGCTTTGTTATATCGTCTTTATATATTTCACAGACACGGAGATTCGAACCTCACATTCAATTTCCGATTTAGATACCTATAATTGCCTCGATTTTATATATAAAACAGGATAGGTGTTTTATAAAGCGTCGATTGATCGACAATCGTTATTGACTGAGATGACTTGTATGAAAAAATATAAATTATATGCATCAAATATAGCTATTGATTTATTCAGCCATTAAATATGCTACAGTCATTGAGATGTTAAAGTTATAAAGTTAAGAATGCTAAATGTACAAAAAACAGGTTTAAAATAAATAAAATTTTCAAATCGATTTGATTGCGATCGTCGATTTACTTAATTATAAAAGCACCCCATAGAGGCCTTGCATAAAGCGCCTTTGAATCGACTTAATAATTCCATTTGACTCAATATTTTTAAAACCTAATATTTCGTGTAATAAATATTATATCTAGTTTGCTATTCTTGTTTATTTATTATATTTATTATTTGAATCAATTAATTTTATTAAAAGTTTTGTTCAAGTAAATATTATTTAATAAGTTTAATATAGAACAAACGAAATAATGACGTATACTTATCACATCTAATAAAGTCAAAGCAAATTTGAAATTAAATTGCTGAGACACGCCACCGTAGTAAATTCCCTTGATAGATATGTCCTATGAAATAGATAATTGTTTAACGTTCTAAATGGCCCAATAGATTAGAAAAGTTACGTTTAATAAATTGCTCGCCCTTTAACAGGACACTTTAGAAAAGTGAGATAAAATTAATGCTTAGTTCTTCTAAGCACAATACAAAAAACTCAGTTACAAGAGTAAATTAAATAAATTAATGTAATGATTGATTAGGACGATTAACGTTAAATGTATCTTTCTTTCGTTTTTTGAATATAGCTGATAATCTAATGTACTAGTATATATTTGTATTAAATAGATTATGAAGAATTGATGTTTTTCTGCATCCAGGAATCAATGCCCTTGCGAAATTGTTGCATTGACATCAAATATCTAGGGCATGGTAGCATTAATTTAAATTTTAAATTCTCAGACGATCATTAACACTCCATAGCAAATCATCATTCTTCCGTTACGCATTTGTATATGATATTACCTCCATCTATAGCCTTATCTTTACTTTATTTAGGCTGTATACTTAGTGGTGCTATATAATTAGTGGCGAAACATATCTGGATTCAGAGTAAAGTGTATAGTTCGTATAAAAGTGACTCACGAAGGATTTAAGAAATATGTATACAATAAATCAAACATTAAATATAAAGCTAATAAAATATTCCTCGTACTTCAACGTGAGGAAATTTTCTCAGCACTCAGCATAATAGATGTTCATATCACCAACTTGAAAAGGCTTTGCGTGGAACAACATTTTTTAGACTCGTAATCTTCCAGTGCGGGTTATTTATTTTTCATATCACATTCAATATTCTCGGGGGGAAAATCAGTCAGCCTAACCTCGATGTAGTTATATTTCAAATTCGTAATTTTTTAGCCGACATCAAATTTTATTATTATAATAAAAAAAAACAAAATATAATATTTATAAAAATCTTTATAATATCACTTTATTAAAATCTTTTTAATAAAGTGATAAGCTAGACACTACACCTTACCTCATTAATTAAAAACTATTTAGTTCATCATTCGAATTAGCTTACAGCTTCGAATTAGCGAACAGCTATCTGTGAGGACGCACAGTAATACTGAAAGTAGAAAGAAGAAAGAAACTTATGAAGTGTGAGGGCTGTTTAAATGTAATTTACGACAACAATACTTTTCAATGCTGCAAATTACAACGCACCAAAAAATATTGTGATCTATGCATCACTTTAGATAAAAGAAAACTGACTTGTCAACTTGGAAATGTCCTGCCTGTTGCACAAGGGAGAGGAAGACTGGTGATAATAGTTCTACGCCAATACGATCTAGTTTCCTGTCTCAAAATGTTACAATGAGGAAAAAAGTTTCAACACAATCTTCTTCGACCCCTTCTACCCCCATAACAATTGGCTTCTTCTATGGTTTCAGAAGTTAGTATACTTACTTCGAAAATCAGATTTCTGACTCAAGAAATATCATCTCTCAAAGATAAGCGTGATTCAGCTATGTCTTCATTAGATAATATCACAAGCGTCTGGACGAACTTTCCGTATCAGTTACCAGATCAGACATACGTATTGACAGGTTAGTAAAAAGCGAGAAACTGGTTCACTCCATGCTACTCACAATAGACAAATTACAATCAGAAATTGACTTACAGGCCCAAAATTATGTAAGAAACGAAATTGAAATAATTGGAGTTCCTGAAGTAAGAGACGAAAGCCTCATGCATATAGTACTTACTGCTTCAAAGAAAATTAGCATTGACTTAAACACCCAAGACGTGGACTGGATTGCCCACGCTGGATCTGCCAAAAAAATAATTTCGGACAGCACCGCCAACTTTCCGCGTCCCATTGTTAGTCGACTCTTGCGGCGTACCAAACGAGATGAAATTATAAAGTCAGCAAAATCGCGCCGTAACATAAATTGTGCGGATTTTTTATTAGGTGAAGCTAAAAAACTGTTTTTATCAACGAAAGACTAACTAATCACACGCGTGTATTATTTCATGAAACTAGAATTCGATCTAAAAAGTGCGGGCTTACTTACTGTTGGACTAAAAACGGGACTATTTATGTACGTAAACAAGATGGAAATCCCGCTCAATTCATTAGAAATCAAGAGGATCTATTACGTGTTTTTCCGATTGATACTAAACCGGCAAGTAATCCATAATTACAAAAAGTTATGTTTGCTATATTTTCTACGTTTATTACATACCTACTATTTAGATATAATTATTTTGATTGTTGTTTTCTTATATATCTTTATATTGAAATGTGTCTAATCTATATATATAATACTTATAATACCTAACAAGTATATATCAATAGCTATTATTCCTGGATTCACTCTTTATTTATTTGAATTATTGAAGTGCCTATTTATTAATTATATTACAGATAATAATTTCAAAACACGTATAATCTTAATCTGCATACAAACAGTTACAAAACAAATTAAGCGTAAATGCTTTCTTTTATACTTTTCGTTCTAATACGTGGCATCATAATATATGTACTTTTCTGTTTCGTTTGGTCTACGTAAATGATTGATACTCACATAAATAACATTGATTTGAGTAATTTCCTAAAGAACGATACTAAAATGAAAATATTAAATATGAATATTAGAAGTATTAGTAAAAATTGTAATTATCTCACTGTGACATTACAGCGATCCCCAGGCATCTACGATGTTATTGTTTTGTCTGAATGTCATCTAAACGAGCGTTCGATACTACCAATTTTACCGGAATACAAGAGCTTCAAAACAAATAAAATTATTAATAAAAATAGTAGAGTGGTGGTCTATATAAGGGACTCCATAGAAGCTAATGTGTCTGAGCCAACTTTTCGTGAGGCTGATGCCTTACTTATAGACATACCGAGTATAGTCACGATTATGGGAGTATATCGGTCACCTTTATTCAAAAAATTGAACTCATTTCTTGTTGATCTTGAAACTTACTTGGAAAGTTACAAAACAAAACAAAATTTTATAACAGCTGGCGATTTCAACATTAACATTGTCTCTGACGAAAATGATAGTCCCAATTCGAGTACAGACTATTTATGCTTAAATGCAGAATATGGTCTTTTGCCTGTAATAACAATACCAACTCGAAACGGTTCCGTTCTTGATCATATTTTTGTTAAAAGCAATAAAACTACTACAGGTATAGTCTGTAAGTCAGATATCACATACCATTATATCACAATTGCTGAAATTGCGCTTACTAAGACATTAAAAGTTCCTAAGCGTGAAACAATTAAAAGGAACCTCGATGGAATTAAATCAGATTTAGGTCAAGTTGACTGGACTAGAATTTACAATAATATAGATGTAAACTCAGCCGTCAGTATATTTGTGAAAACTGTCTCTGAGATTGTTGAAAACCACTCGACATTAGTTACCTTAAGTCGTTCTAAATTTTGTATTAAGCCATGGATGACTCCGGGCCTCTTAAAGTTCATGCGACACAGAGATTGGTTGCATTTAAAAGCTCGCAAATCACCACAAAATGACATTATCCTGATTACATATAGACGCTACAAAAATTTTTGCAATAAACTTCTTCACAAACTTAAAACTCAATATGAACAAAAATAAATCACTGAAAGTAAAAATGACCCGAAGAGGCTTTGGAAAACATTAAAAAATATTTGCAATATATCATCCACTAAAGAGAAAAAGTCAATTAATCTCCTATATATCACCAGAACTACGAATGCTAAAAATTCTCTTGATGTATGTAACAACTACTTTTCCAACATAGGACAAAAATTGGCTTTTGATATATTGGGTTGGTTGGGCTTAATAAAACAGAGGATGCTTTGGGCTGGCTGGTAACATCTGGAGGTAACCAACTCCATTCCTTTCCCAACTTCACTCCAAAAAGTATTGTCTTCACAAACCGATTTGTTATATAGCAAACGAATCTATCAAATTAGGCTGCCCTTGGTAACGAGTAGTTTTGCTGAGCGCTTCAACCCTTTTGATGGATTTCATGTTTATAACTCTCTAACAAAACTCATGAAAAAGAAGTTGTATGATATTAAACTTAAATCATCAAAAGAAGTAAAAAATGTTTTGCTGAGTGTCCTGCCTTAGATTTCTTATCAAGAATCGAAAAGAGTCCTTAATAAAAAATACCACCAAATAATGAAAGTAAATCTAAAAATATATGAATATTGTAAATGTATTCAAAAATAAATAAAGAAAGGAAATTGGTATTATTGAAGCTGGGCATTTTGTTATTTATTAAATATATATATAGATGTATGTGTATGTATGTATGTGTATATGTGTTTAAATATATGTATATGTGTATGCTTGTGTTTTGTACGTGATGTGTATATTTTTAGCATAAGTGTATAACTCTTTTATTTAAGAATTACTTTATTACTTATATTTAAGAATTAGATTTATTTAGTAAAAAAAGGTATGTCTTGTACTCTAAACTTTTAAATGTAATTCGCGCTGGTTGTGACATCCACGATACAGATTCCTTATCTAGTGTGGGAATCACTGTTATTAGCAATCTGATGTTTTTTTTTGTTTCAATAAAATTATTTGTATTTGTATTTGAAGCTTTTCGCCTTTTATTTATTTATTCTAATTTGTTAATTTATGAATTTAAATTTGTTACCTTTTTGTACCTGTATTACAAATCAACACTTTCGCGCTCCGCACCGAAGCCGGCAACACCACTGCCACTGCCAACCATAACCCGAATCATCCCTCATGATAAGGCCGGCGCCACTTTGGCTTCCCGCGCCTCATTAAGCGCTTTGAGCCCCTTTTATGGGCCCGCACTGCATCGCCTCCTCTCGGGGCGGTCGCCCTCACGATTTGCCTATATGGTTCTTAGAACTTAGGCAGACTTAGAACTCTGGCAGTTGTTGAGTGCGACATAACCTCCGTGACACTTGCCGTTGCGCTGGTCTTCTGGGCACGTTTCGTGCTCCTCGTGAGGATTCCCAGCCTCTCTTTCCAAAGAGAAAAAAAACACCCGAATGCGAGCAAGAATGACAGCTGCAACGTCCGTATTTGGCTCGTTCGTAAACTATCCACCTCACACTATTTCTTTTTTTTTTTATTCCATACGGCAGACGAGCAAATGGCCCACCTGATGGTAAGTGGTAACCATCGCTCATGGACATCTGCAGTGCCAGGGGCACAGCTGAGCCGCTGCCTACCTTTTTTCTTTCTTCTATTACCTACCACTAAAAGCATTCGGCAGTTAAGTGTTACTATTTATCTCTTAATTATTTAGTAGAGATATCTTGATTACTTTAATCTAGAAGGATTCTGTTTAATTATTTGTCTTTAATGATTTGTTGGAGTATAGCGTCAAGAAAACTAGATTAGAATATAAATTTCTTAAATTAATAGAAAATAATGACAATTAACTCGTATTTAATAAACTTGATTAACTCTTATTGCTATTACCACAAATGGTGTAAACACCGCCTTGTGATAGCGCAGCATTATCTTAACGAGATCAGATTTCGGTAGAGGCAAAGCCTTAATTAGTAATTAATGGCTGAACACCGTTTGATAGCAGATACCATTGTCGGTGTACTTATATGTATATATATTTTATATGTTTATTTCAGTATCATAAGTGCTGGAGATAGCTTATAACCGCTGTGTGGGTGTAGGACCAAATTGTTAGTTCTGACGGAGAAACTCAAATTCAATTTTTTTATACCTGTAAATAGGGTTACTTGTAGCAATTTAGTGGATGTTAACAAAAATCAATGAGCATATGTATTCATTGATAATGTTTTCATTAATTAAACGTACTGTCAATGATTTATTGAAATTGTATTTCAAATATTAAGATATACTATATTATATTATAGTCGTCAAGAATTATATTCTATCATTATTACTTCGTAGTTTTAATAATCTTCTACAAATAAAAATAAATTTTAATAAGAGAATTCCTCGAAATAATTCAAAGGCTTTATTGGTTCTAGTATTGTTTTTTGTATATTTTGATTGCCCTTGTACAGCCGTTCTTATTAATCGTGTAGTTTCTTTTTATGAATAAGAGTACGTTTTAAGTTACAATTAAAAATGTATTATATAGTAAAGTATGTGTATATATTCATTTATATACGACACAGTATTGTTCCTAATAGTTGGTGTCTTTGGTTGGGCACATTGGAGCCTCAAAATGAAAACCCAGTTAATTTAATAATATTTATTCTAATGTGCAGTGTGCTTCCAATGAGTATAAAAATAATATGAAAAATTTATTGACAGCTTTACGAAAAAAAAAACATTTTTTTTTATTGTTGGCACTGTTGGCAACGTCTACAGTGCATATTTGTATAGGCGTGAACAGTTGGTATTAATATTATTATTATTACCAACTGTATTATTATTATTAATTTATAAATTATATTTGATTATAGGTATTAAATTAGGTACAAATAGGTTTTTACCTCAATATCAGCATCACAGCTCATAGACGTCCCCACGCTGGCCCAGTGCGGGTTGGTTGACTACGTACACCTTTGAATCGCTTCGCAGATGTACGCAGGTTTCCTCACGATATTTTCCTTCACCGTAGGAGCGTCGAATAAATGTACATATGAAATTCGGAACGAAAAACACATTGGTACACGGTTACCTCAATATAGAAAAAGTATAATAATAGACAAAAACTATAAATTACATATTTGTAAAGTTTAACAGCGAATTATGAAAATTAGAAATATTAAATAGAAGTGCACTGACCTAAAATGTACCGCGATTGTATGGCATACCTCACTACATCACCGCCGTAACTGACTGATTGATATGTCGCAGCCAACTGGTTAAAATAGCCGTTCAGCAGCATCAAACAGCTAGCTTCAGCTAGCTAGCGTCAAAGGGCTAGCTGTTTGATTGAACGGCTATTTTGACTAGTTGGCTGCGACAGATATATAGAACTTGCCTCACAGATATACGTTTGACACGTGCGGTATGTGACGGAGAATGAGCTAAGAATAAGAGAAAAATAAAACACGTAAATAATCTAGAGCCGTTTTACGAGTTTTACCTTACTATCTCCTTTTTTACAGCTTTTAAGCTCCATATAAGCTATATTTCTTCTTCGGAACATTAATTATTTAGTAACACGTTCCTAATTATTATTGTGCGCTATTTCAGATGTTATAACTAACTTCTTGCTTCTTTCCCGTTTTAGAGGATGAACGACTCTTTCGAATCTTGAAGCCGCCAAATATTGGCTTCGACCATTGCACCATTTTACCATCTTACACTATAATCGCATTTCAGCGAATAATCCGTATCGTATAGATCCGATCTGGTCTAACATATTGTTTTAGCAACTGGAAACTGGAATGAATTTCTAATAGTGGTGTCCACTATTGTAAACATAATTGCATTGTATCTATCGCTCACGCACATTACTGATATCCTTGAGCAATAGTTACCATTAACTTTAGTTAGACCATTTGTTTGACACCAATAGCAATACAAGATTAATATTGACCTCGACCAAGCTTGACATTTTATCACAGCCAACCTCATAGAATCATAAAAATGTTCCTTCGTAAGGCGTAATCCCAAATCATCCAAGACCAAATACGCAATCAATTTCTCTTTAATTAAAAAAACATTACAAGGAACGGATGATAACAATGGCATTTCTTACCCAAACAACTATAATAGGGAATGGCGAAAGTTGAATAAAAAGCATATTAACTTTAAGCGATCATTGGGCATTGAATGGAAAATGTTTTTGGCAGAGGGCTGTCACCTGAAAAATTCGAGCCATTTAACAGAAGCTCGTTAGGGTGAGAGGCCATAAAGATATTCGGGCTTAGCTGGTATCCTCTCACAAATTCTAGCCAGCTTTTTTGTTTCAAATCAAATTAGTGGTGGTAACAGCAAAATTACGAGTCGCGTAACAGGAAAACTTACGGGAATAAAAGCGATACCGCAAAGGTGAAAGAATAATTTTACGACAATCGATCATAACTTACTCAGTTTATAAAATTAAACAAAATCTGTCCTCCACCTACTGATTTGTTGATATTTTTTTCACACATCCATTTTAATATTACTGTAATTAAGTAACTCGCAAGTATTTACGATATTATAGTTGTAGCCTAAATTTAACAAGTATTTACTAAATCTAGACTATAACTAACTAGCAAAAGATAAATATGAAAAACAACCCAAGAAAATTTTTCGTCCATGACGCGATTTAAAACCGCTACTTTCACAAGCCGTATTGACGAGTAAACCAATTTGACCACTAATACAATCGAATATTCTATCCATCAAAATACTGCAACAGTTAAATAAGAATCACACTTGACGGAGTCCTTCGATTATACATAATAATTTATTTGTATGTGTGAATAATAAATAAATGAATATCTTTTACGCTCACACCAATTAACCTAAGCGTTGGCCTAGGTTGCTTAACTTGATAAGCGGTGTAAGACTATGGAATTTCGGGAAACAAATAAACATGGATATACACTCACAGGCACAATTAACCGCCCACATCGCTTTTCGTTGAATTTGCGGAAATTCAGGATTATAGCCCTTTCATGAGATGATAAGTTGAAAACAATCATCAAGGTAAACTTAAAAACAAGAAGACTTAAATCACGTTGTTTATTCACGAGAACACAAAAGAAAACGATTTTGAACGAAATTTTGTCAAAATTGGTAATTTTAAATTTTGAAAAAAAACATGTATTAATTTTTTTTATTAAAATTTTAATAATGGGTGTTGCCGCCACGGGCTCTAATAACTTCTTGGAGCCGGTTTGGTAATCCATCCATAATGTCCTGGATGTCCGATTGGGGAATATTGTGCCACTTCTCTATCGCAGCCGTCTTGAGCTCCCTCAAGGTCGTAGGTGCTGGTACTCTTGCTCGTATGCGTCTTTTTAGCTTGTCCCAAATGTGTTCAATTGGATTGAGGTCGGGACTGCGTGCAGGCCAAGGTAGAACTTGAATCCCGACCTCATTAAGATAATCAGTGACTGATCTTGCCGTATGGCAATGTGCATTGTCATGCATTAGTCTGAAGTTGTGTCCAATAAATGGCGCGAAAGGTACGACATGTTCTTGAAGAACTTCCTCCACGTACCTTTGAGCGTTCACACTGCCTCTGTGAAACACAACAAGATCGGTACGAGCCTCGTAAGAGATACCTCCCCAAACCATTATGGACCCTCCTTGGTAACCCACTGTTTCGGTTATAGCGCATGGAGCAAACGTTTCATTCTGGCGCCTATAGACACGCTGACGTCCGACCTTTTAAAGCTATTCTACTCTCATCTGAAAACAGTACGTCCTGCCATTCCTTCATAGTCCAGTCAGCATGTTCTCTCGCAAAACCAAGTCTAGCTCTACGGTGCTGAGGGAGCAGTTCTGCCAGTGTTCGTCTTATTGTACATTCACTAACACTCACATTTCTCACCTCAAAAAGCCACATACGAGCTTCAGTAGCGGTGCAAAACCGATTTCTTAGGACATTACTGACAACGAACCTGTCATCTCGAGCTGAAGTGCAGCGATGTCGACCTTGACCTGGTCTCCAGGTGTACGAACCAGTCTCCCGAAATCGTCTGATAGCATCCCGTACTGTGGTTCGAGGTACACCGAGTGTACGAGCGACGCGACGTTGACTGTACCCAGCATCGGCCAAAGCCAAAGCCCTGGCTGCACCAGTCGCATCCAGCGGCATTTTTTTAGATTTGAAAACGATAAACAATCACTTTAAAGTCAACTTGAATAATATTGATCCACTACGGCAAAAAGAAACAAGGATTGATTATTCTGTGACGTAACGCTGATAATGTCTAACAACGACTAAATTCGAAAAATGATTCGGTGACACAATCTTATGCAACAAAATGAGCGTATACGTGTTTATTTTATTGCTGAACCCACTTGACAAAAAATAAAAGAGTGCATAAGCCATAGTTAACGTAAACAAACAGGGTGACGAGAAATAACGGTGGGCGGTTAAATATGCCTGTGAGTGTATTTATTATTCATACATAAATTCATATTTTTAATAGAATATTTTATAAAAGAATGACTTGAAAAATTTTAAATTTTAGAGTTTTACCTTTTACATATTAAAATGAAACTTAAGTAACAATCAAATAATGGACATGAATCAAACTAAGAATGACAATTGCATGCACTTCTACTATTGGAATATAGAGGGAGGAATCAATCTGACTGCGTATCATGACAAATATTCTTCAAATAAACACAATTTCAAATTCAATAGACAAGTTTTTACAATCACATTTGTACGTCAAAGCTGCTACGCCGTTCATAAGTCTAGGCAACAGACCATGTACTAGAAAGATCCAATAAATTTGTTTTCAAATTCTATTAAAATATGTAACCTTTTAAAAATAGAAATATATACTGTAAATGTCACAAAAACCATAGGTACTATACTATTTTACATATGATTTCTGCCCTACATGTACCCGCACTCCTTTCTCAATACAATGCAATGAAAATGTATATTGATATAAAACCAACTTAAAATGCAATGTTCGACTAGCACTATAAAAATGTCTACCAACAACAACCCTTACTTAAAAATATCCTAGGTATTGTGAATAGGATCCAAGTAGAATTTGCGGCTTACTGCAATATATTTCCAAGCTGATGTCGAACACAAAGAATATTATTGTATTGTCATGTTTCTGCGTCGGGAGTTCTTTATAGCCAGTGATGCGAAATATGTGAATGGTTGAAGGCGGGCTTCTCAAAGGATGATGGATGTCTATACCATTTTCTACTGAGAAATGACGATCAAATTCTTTATTTTGTTTCAAGGGTAACGTCCGCGGCCTCTTATTTGGATACAAAACTTGTTATATTTGGAAATAGCCATATTGTATAGGTACACGAAATAACTTAGGCTGAAACATAAATAATTTGTGTAAAAATTAAGTGTAAAATTAGAATAGAAATAAAAGACGTCAGATCAAGTGCAAGTTGAACTTGCATGAATAAAACTAACTTCCGACTTTCTGCTTCCATGGCTTTGTTTCTTGTTTTTCCCTAAGCATACTCCACGATCTCAAAATCTTTCGACAATTAATGTTAGTATTAGAATACAAACTTTTTTTTTTTATTATAATTCTACATTTATTCAATTATATTTCTTAAAATTAAATTAAACTTAAACATAGTATGAGCCAGCGGCGAGGCAGCGAAATCTACAGAAGATGATCTTTGTCTGCGCCAAACTTAGTTCTATAGCTTACCTAGCTACTCGGTGGACTGGTAGAGAATGACTTATTACATTAAGACCACCATGTGTACTTTATTTATATGTATATTGTGAAATAAATATTAAATAAATTAATAAATAAGAGAGAGAACAGAGAGAACCTCTTAAGATGTTGACGCAGAAACGACTATCGGAAGAATTATTATTATCAATATTGCACACCCCGAGACTATGAGCCACCTGCTTCTAGTTACTAGGAAAAGCAAACAACTCTTCACACCGCCTTTTTTGAGGTATAAAATATTACTGATACCTACTCAAATCGCTATGTCCAATCTGTATCGTTCTATACATGTCAAAATTAGTTTAACTACCAATTATCATCTAAGCCGTACAATTTTTATCAGTACATATTGATTTATTTTTCACAAGCCAGAAGAGCATTAGAATTATGCTCACGTCACTTGCAACTCTCCAATCTTATTTTGAACTCAAATGAATTTTGGGCTTATGTAAAATACTTTCGTGGAGATAATTGCGAAGACGATAAAGTTATTCGTCGCGACGTGATTTTCGACTCATCACGTTTTTATGCGACTCTCCTTGACCTCGTCACAGGAGCTTTACTGCGAACTCTTATACAACGATAAAACAATGAGCGAAGGGTGACGCCTATAGTTCTAATGCCCACATATATAACTATTCATTAATTGATCGCAGGCTATTATTCCAACCTAGAGAATGTTACCTATTAACTGACATAAAAATTAACACTAATTACTCTTTATTTACAAACCAAGAGATTTGCAAAATTTTAATCTTGCCTATACATTTAATATAAAACTAGCAGAAAGCTTTAAGTTTCCATATGTGCTCTATTATTCCTTTATTGTTGTTATCTGAATGATATTTTATGATAATGTAATGTAAAAATGATGGTTTTAAAATAGATATTTTTTTTATATTTCTCACACTCACACCAATTTAGCTTTGCTCAAAGAGAACACTGTAAAACTTGTATTATGGGATGTATGGTATCAGATAGACATACATATATAAATATTTGTGATCGAAATATATATGACAATCATAACTAAGAAAAAATGCTCGCATTCATTACGCAACTGCCCCCACCGAGACTCGAATCCGGGAGTTCAGAGATGGCGACAGCTTGAAACGGTACACCCATTTCAAGCTAACAACTAAGGCTACATAGGTCTTTCAATCATCACAAGTAAGTGTCTACCATACCTAGATTCATAGAATATTGTTGAACGTTTTTCGTGTAACATAACCGCCATCTTAAAATGTATCCTTTGTACCTACTTTGATAGATAAAATCGCTCTATCATATTGCGTTCCGGTCATGCTACGGGGGCAGTAGCTTGAGCTAACATAGTAGTCCGCCTAACAGCCGCTTTATTTCTACAGAACGCGCTAAAACAACAAACATAGAGGATAACAAATGACTCAGTCTCCATCCAAATAAACTTTTTTAATAAAACGATAATTGTTGTTACAAATTGGAAAACCTTCAACTGTAATTCGCTTTGGAGTCAGAACAATGACGAAATTCACCAAATAAATTGTATAGACTCGTCAGATTTATTGCTTTCTGTTTTTATTTATGCCGTGCCTAAAGTTTTACATTCAATGTATATATATACTACCAGTTATATATCGTGAGAGAAATGAAAGTCGTCAATTGGCTCTTCCATAGGTCTGTGTCGATTATTAATTTTAAAATGATGACAGACAAAGATAGCAATAATTACAATGATTGCATAGACAAGACCAGATACTTTATTCATAAATTGTATCGGCAAAGAAAATACATATACTTAAATACCACTGCAATTAACACAACACTATAAACATATAAATAGCAATACATGAATATCATAATGATTGATATATAATAAAACTGAATCACTGATTCGAGGAATAACTATATGCTACCATTAAAATAGTTGTAATTTGTTTATGTAAGCCTCTAAACTACGTAATAAGAGTGTCAAAATTATCACTCAGCTCGGCTGCTCAAATTCAAAACCTAGTAACACCTAATTTGAAAAAAAAACGAAAAAAAATAACATATGAGCGATTTTAGTGTAACTATACTCCAAAAAGATGACGAATATTAAAGTAAAATGTCAACCACATAGCACAACTTTTCGTCAAACACCCAAATCGTTATCTCTTCTGATTTCTTCGGGCTAACGAAATTTTTACCCGTTTTTTTTACTCTCCTGAACATTTTTGTTGGAAGGAGAGCAAAAAACATAGTAAATGTTTTGATTTAAAGCAGTCGAGCTATATATCGAGCTATACACCAAAATCGCTCATACTTTATTTTTTTTCGTGAATTCACTATAAAAACAGTATCAAAACTTATCAAGTCTACTTTACTAGGTTATTTATTATACTTTATAGGATATTTATTAATTTATTTATTTATTTGTTATTTTTACTTTGCGCCAAATTCAAAACATAGCAAGTTGGTATTTCAAATTCATAACTAAGTAAGTCACTTGAGATGCTAGAGTTTTAAATTTGTATTCTGATATCTCTGTTTAGAATTTGTACTCCAAAGAAATTCCCGTAATCATGGCAAATTGCTTAGACTTGCTAAATTATATCTTACAAATTAGGTATGAAAATGGGTGTTTTAAGGTCCACATCGTTTCTGTACTACCTAATAAGTCGAAAAATGCCAAAAACCGTTTTTTTTTCAAATTAGATGTTACTAGGTTCTGAATTTGAGCAGCCGATATGTGATTGGGCTTTAGTCAAGTGTATGCAGATTGCGTCACGATGTTTTCTCTCACCGTAAGTGTAAGTGAAAATGTAGGATAAATGGACATATAAAATTTATAAAATGAAAATCACATTGGCATATGGCGCGTATGGTTTCACGCTGGGCCCTCCGAATTATCCGATTCGTAGACCAGTGCCACGATCACAGCGCCAACCAAAGCTCTAAAGAAGAGTGCATAAGAACATATTTTAAAAAATTGCATTTGAAGAGAGCATTCGACCAATAAAGCTATTAAAGTTATACAAGTAACAAAAAACACAATATTATTTTTGAGGTAACTGAGGTAAGTTTTTATTTTTATTTATGTAATTAAAGTTTCAAACATATTCGCCGTGTATTAAGTATAGGTACCTAATCTTTATTTTATATTATTAAAACAGGTGTTATTATTATATATAAAAAATATATATCGTTTGATTATTTGACTTACCTCTAGATCAGAGGTTCCCAAACTATTTTCTGTGCTAGACCCTTTGTCGTGTTTTCGGTTTTGGGTAGACCCCCTACTTACCTGATATTGAATGCCTTCTTTTTTTTTTTATTCAGTCATAGTCACCTTTAAGGGTCGGTATAGACCACTTTAAGAATCACTGCTCTAGATAAATATACTTCCTTAAAATAGTACCTTTTAGTGTTTTAAATTGATACTAGCTGGCCCAACAGACGTTGTCCTGTCAAATGTCTCAAATGTCAAATGTCTCAAATGTCACGTTGTCTCACGTTGTCTCAAATGTTTTTAAATAAATAATTTAGCTGAAAAACAATATCTATATGACCGTATTGTGAATCTAAACCATTCTCAAGCCCCCTGGAATACACACAAAAAATTTCATCAAAATTGGTCCAGTCGTTTAGGAGGAGTTCAGTCACATACACACGCACACAAGAAATATATATATTAAGATTAGCAGCTTATTAAAACTTATGCAATACTTCAAAAAACTAGTCTAATGAATCTAAAACAAACACTCTTATAAATATCTAACATAATATTAGATCTATCGATAATTTGCTCCTCTCTCGATAGCCTATAGTGAAACAACGGGCAATCAGTCATAAAAGACTGTGGAAAAATCTTATAAAATATATCACATGAGCAAGCAGGCTTTGGTATACCAGGCTTGAATGTTGATACAAACTATTACTTTGGCTTAAGAATGTAAAAGGCAATGCAAGACAATTTTCTATTGAACTGAATTGGTTAACCCGTCAACATGTCATGTTAAAGACACGGCCCGAAGCTTAAAATGATATTACGTTGTTTATTTCTATTTATGACAGTTTGATTTCTTGGTATGTCCGCTTGCCTGTTATATGTCCGTGATTATAAATTGAATTAAAGGCATTGGCTACTGAATACTGTCGTCGTAACCTCACGACTCAATGGTCCCAGAGCGGGTTTGTACAATGTACGTTGCACGCTCCGGTAAATTGATGGCCGTCGTTCCGCTCTGGATGCTTAGTGCTCATTATATCCCTGTCCATCACCCTAATCTCTCGGAAGAACCAATAATCAATTAACGATTAAGGAGCAGCCTTGCGTAAGACAGAAATGTACGTTTGATAAATATCCGCAAAATCAACAGAATTCTGTATTACATATAGTCCATTTGCAATAATATGCATATTGAATATAATGCACTATACAATTCGGTATAAAATCTGTCCTCTTTTTAAAAAGCTTTTATTTAACTTCACGTGTATGTATATTCTGGAATCTTGCAATCAATATTTCATCCACTTCCACTAGCTATTGAGCTGAAATACAAGATTTTATAAATAACGCCATTTTGAATACAATATGACGGACGATACAAAATGGCGACTTATCGTTTCCATAACAACTCCTACAATATGGGTATCAAATGAAAGAGCTTGAAAAGAGGATTACAAAAAAGATTTTTTTAAATGCTTTTATTTCTATTTATTCTATAAGAAGAGCCCAAGCTTTTATTTATACACTAGCGACCCGCCCCGGCTTCGCACGGGTGACATGCTAATATGAATAGTTACCTATATTACATAATTACAGAATGTCTCTATATACAATGTCGTTAGACAATACATACATGTTTTCTTTAGAGGTTACTCTTGAAAGAGCGACATAAAAAAGTAAAAGATAAAAAGCGGTTATTGTGCCTTATTCATGAGAGATAGACATATACCATATACCAGAGATAGACTTTTTTATGGACTTTTGTAAGTTGTACAATACTGTAGTACATCATTTTGCCCAATCTCGTTTGGCCAGCGTTTGCAATATAAGCGCAAAGAAGGATTTACGACATCACATTAGAAATCTCAAAAATTGACAGTGTTCCACTACTACATTGTGCATATTTTATACATACAAACCTTCCTCTTGAATATACCTATTTATTAAAGAGAACCGCATTAAACTCCGTTGCGTAGTTTTAAATATTTAAGCATACATAGCTATACACACATACAGACACCGAGAAGCGATTTTGTTTTATGATATGTAATAAATACTATGTAATGATAATATACACAATTGCCATAATTATAAACAAATACCGTGAATAAATGTGTTAAACGTATATTTATGTAATTATTTAATTTAAATAAAAAAATATTTTTCCCCTTTTTGGTACGGTTTATTTTAAATGTAAATAATAACTCCAGACACTTTATTAAGATGAACAAACTATATTTTACTATAATTAAAATTCAAGAAAGGCATAAAATAAATAAAATTCAATTTTATAAAAAAAATGGCGTGTCGCAATTTTCAGGCAAAATCGCGGCCGCCCCCCAAACCGTCTCTATAGTTCAACCCGCGCGCACATAGATGGCGCTACAAGGTAAGTGCAGCTATTTCTATGCAAAAAGTATTTATTGTAATATGTATATAATAATATATTTGGTTCAACCCGCGCGCACATAGATGGCGCTACAAGTTGAGTGCAACTATTTCTATCAAAAAGTATTTATTTTTTTAAATTTGGCGCGTCTTCTACCTTAAATAAAGGCGTTTTTATTTTTATTAATTTTAACATTTAATTCTTGATCACAATGGAATCACATACATTCCAACGTATTGTAACGTAACGATACCGCTAAAAATCTGTTAAATATAAGAAATCTAGGTAAGACTGCTAAATTTGTTGATCGAAGTGGAGTGCAAGATGTGGAAATAAATATTTCAGTTCATAGAACTTACCCACTACTGCCTCCGTAATATGAACACCTAAATATGATAGGATAGATATATATATCACTATGAACTGTAACTGAAAACCACGGAACTGCACCTATCGAACATATTATATGACGACCTCCATAGTCGAGTGGATAGTACACCGGTTTTTAAGGTGTCGCCAACTCTGAGGTCCCGGTTCGAATCCCGGTGGGGGCAGATGTTTGTGTGATGAATGCCAGCATTTGTAGCTTAGTCATGGTTGTTGATATATATTTCAATAAAATTATTTATATATGTGTAATATAATGTATGTCTATCCGTTACCTTAGATCCCATTAGCAAAGCCTTACAGAGCTTACCTTGGGCTAGGCTAATTGGTGTAAGTGTAACAAATATTAATATTAAATATTAATTAATATTTTTCCCGAGGATATTAGAAATTATTTGCTGTATAAAAAAAACAACTCGCAATTTTGGATAATTATTATGTTTTCAATTACATTTTCAAACCTACACTAACTTTAACTTAAATAATGTGTACTGTGCGGAATACTTATAATATATATCGTAGTTTTAAGTAGGGCGGGCAGTCTTGATCGATCGAGATCTAACAACATTAAGGTACATCGCCATCAGTTCAAATTTGAGCATCCCGCTCTAGCTGTACTATAAATATGAATTTTAATTAAAATTAAGGAGCTACAAAGCCCCTTTCAATTTTCAAACAAATCGAGTTGTCGTATTTACATGCCTTATTCAACGGCGCATAAAGTGCTGGAAGACCGTCAATACAATTATTGTAAATCAATTTAAGTGTGCTCGCACAATTTACCCGATCTACTGAGCAAACTAAGACTTATTTTTCAATTCCCATTTGAGCCTTTGCGCCGCTCTGGAACACGTCTCCTCAGTAAATAATGAAATTTAAAACGCAAAATAGCAAAAGCCATTACTTTTATTTATAACTATACTACGCCATTTGTTGCCGCGACTCAGTCTGGTTAAATGGAATGAATAACAACAAATAGATATAGCCCTGTACAATGTATTTGTGACATACCTTATGAAAACTAAACATATAAATATATATATATAGGTTATGCCCCTTTCCGATTAAGGTACGTAGAGATCACTGATATCCGCGTGCTACGATCTAAACGTATTTCCCAAGCTTCCTCGACTTTCAATAATACTTTTTATTTTATTTACAATCAAAGTTTATTGTATTCGATTAACAAAAAAAAGTCATTGCATAAAATTTAAAAATTACAATATTTTGAAACCTAAAATCATTAAATATTCATTTCCGTATTGATTTTTGATTGATGAAATTTTAACGTATGTCAATTGGCTAAATCAATATACAATTTCAGCAAAATTAATTAAAAGTCATCAACCCTATAGTAGCATTTCTCCAGCTGTATGTAAACGGCTTTTAAATATTTTAACATTTCTCTGTTTTGAGTTTAATTTGGTAATTTATTAAATAAGATCACAGTCTAATTACGGGAACAATGGGTTGCAATTTATAGTGTTGAAATCGATTTTCTTTTCAGATCTTTACGTCTCGTGCTTTCACGTAATATCATTTCTTCGTCAGATTCAAGTGAAGCTCTATTTTTAATAATAAAATGTATAAAGATGGTATGGTTATAACTTGGAGTTTAAAAAAAAAATGCGAACTAAAACTACAACTAAACCCAATATTTTATACTAAAACGAAATCTAGACTCAACCAAAGCATAGCATATCGAATTTAATTGATCCATTATTAGTTCATATCAAAGGTCTCTGAATGCACAACAAACTCTATAAATACTGCTTTCCACAGGTTGCCAGTTCAAGAATTTGTCACGGCGAGACACGCTCGTCGATTGCAAGTACTTCTCAACTTTGCCTTTTTTCAGCAAATGTCTATTTCATCTAAGTATATTAATTTAGCTCGTACCCAACCGTCTTATTGCAGAAGGAAGTAAACAGGATTTTCAGACGGCAGCACGTGTATGATACCTCTGGTTTTGCAGGCGTCCATAAGCTTTGGTAAAACCGTGTTATAAAAGTTTTGAGAAGTATAACAAATGCACAGCAAGCATAGTAAATATTACTCAACCATAAGTTGATATTTAATTCACGAACTTGTGGTTTTCCACCGAAAGTGGAGACTTACTTGCCTGCATAAATCTACACGTTTACATAAAATAAAAAATTCAATGTTATTTTTCCTCCTATAAGTTGTGCGCAAGCACAGCGAATTCAAAATTATAATAATTTGCCTACAAATACGTACTTAGTATTATTTCTTATCGGGCCCTGATTATTTTACGCCCGATAAAACGTTAGGGCGACTCCTAAGTAATTACTTGGGCAGCGGAGTAACTAAAGTTTGTGGTGACAAAACAGGACGCCAAAGGGGACAACTTTATATTTTAACACATTTAATGTTATGCTAATAAATGACTTCATTATATTTAATATAAAAAAAATCACAAATAAAATAGTGTCCAGTTTAATACTTTCCTTAAGCTTCAAATAATCGTTTCTTGTTCATAATGTAAGCCACAAGAGTTAGTTTCAGCGGGATATAAATAATAATTCAAGGCTTAAATTAATATAGATTATACAACTCAACTTAAATTTTCCATCGTAACGCCCACTAATTGTTAAGGACGTTCATACAACCGCTAAATCCGGCTTCGTATTACCAAACCCTTTGTAGCTTGCTTATATTAAAGCATCTTCGGTCCTAATTCCTTTTTGTTTTAATTTGACATTGTTGCGATATTGTTGCTGTAAAACATTTAATGGTTTTACAGAAATTCATGAATGTCTACTTTCTCAAATATATGAAAATAAAAAAGAAAGGAAAATAATATATATGATGAGATGATGAATCTTTCGTTCTATATCCCTTGCAATATTAGCTAACCAAAAAAGGATGTGAAATTATAAAGTTTAAAATAAATACTCTGAAAAAAAGCTAATAGTCTTAATAATATAAGTAAATGCTTATATTGTTAAGACTATAATAGTTATAGACGGATTATAGGTATGGAATCGAAATATGTATTTATTTTATATTTTTATAAAGTCTATAAAAATAAAGGATACATGAATGTAGTGATATACGAAACCACATTCACTGCACTCTATGTGATTGAACGCTCGTTATTAACCGTTAAACCCTACTCATCCTACAAAAATATTGTCACTACCCCGGGGTCTGGTGGACACCTCATTCTCATAAATACTGTCATTTAATATCGTGTAAATGGTTATAATTTCATACCATGTTATAACAAAAACGGAAATATTAAGTATTTATATTGTCGTTAAATATTTATAACGATAAATCGGATTTAAATCATATATATCATCGGACAATACATTGCCAATAATATATATATATATTATTGGTATTGGCAATGTATTATTGATTGGATGTGCTAAAAAAACAGTCAACTGTAAGAAGCGTATTTTTTGTCGTACATTGTGAATAAAAATATTTACTGATGAAATGTTATTCATTTATTGGAAAAATACACGAACACTCTGGTGACGTGAGTCATCTGAGCAAAAGCAAATAGTAGTCCTCAATAGCACTAAATAACCCAATGGTTATTATGTAGATTTACCAAAGATTTTACCAAAGATAGATCCATTACCGATGGCGGAACTGCACTTATGAAACATATTTTTGACGCATGGGAGGGCAAGCGGGATGTAATTGGAGTATTTTGCGACCTTTCCAAAGCGTTTGACTGTGTGAGTCATGAAACGCTTTTAAGTAAATTTAGACATTATGGTGTCTCGGATGGAGCTGTTAGCCTTTTAAAATCTTATTTATCAGACAGATTGCAGAAAGTCGTTATTAATAGATCAGAATCTGCTAGCTCGCCTATAACGATGGGGGTTCCCCAGGGATCAATATTGGGTCCTCTACTGTTTCTAATATATATAAATGACCTTCCTTACTACATTACAGAATCGTGTGAGACAGTATTGTCTGCAGATGATACTTCTTTACTATTCAAAGTTGATAGACAAAAGGAATGTTATGACGATGTAAATAGTGCTCTCTCGAGAGTTCTGTATTGGTTCACAACTAATAATTTGTCTTTAAATTCTAAGAAAACAAAATGTATCAAATTCTCTTTGCCCAATGTAAGGCAGGTTGATACTCGTTTAAATATGAATGGTGATGTCATTGACTTGGTAAATAATACTAAATTCCTAGGCATTACGTTAGATTCACCACTACAGTGGGATCCACATATTGAAACTTTGGCAATCAAACATAGTTCAGCGGCGTACGCAGTACAAAAGATTAGACTTTTAACTAATGTTGAAACGGCAAGAATTGTTTATTTCAGCTACTTTCATAGTGTTATGTCCTATGGACTGCTGCTATGGGGATCAGCGGCTAACATTGAGAGTATTTTCCTTTTACAAAAAAGAGCGATTCGTGCTATTTACTGTTTACGGACTAGAGAATCCCTAAAAGAATTGTTCAAAGAAATTAATATTTTAGCTTTAGCTAGTCAATATATATAATATATGATAATTTAGTTTTTGTATATAGAAACTATAATAAATTCAATAAAAACAGTGATCTACATAATGAGAATACTAGAAACAAAAATAAACTTGCCGTTCCAATGTTCAGACTCTATAAAACTAGCTGTTCGTTCTTGGGGAAATGTATATCTATGTTTAACAAACATCCGCAAAGTGTCATTGATTTGCCTTTATATAAATTTAAAATATGATTGTATCTTATACTATATTGTATTTTATATTATATTATTATAATTATTAACATTGAAAAGAGGAGATAAAAAATAGACCTTCAGCGTTTCTTGCCTGTTCTTCTCGAGAAGGCCCTCCCAATTTCCGAACAGGTGTCGAGTCAATTTTTTTTTTTCCTTATTCGTACGTACGGACAGTTTTTGTTTTTTTTAAACTTTTTTTTTTGTTTTGTTTGTTGACGTCAATAAGTGCCTGTAAAGGTCTATGTTGAATAAAGATTATTTTGATTTTAATTTGATTTTTATTTTAGTCGTCTATTAGATTAAATTAGTTTTAATACAAACTTTATACAATAGAGTTGGATTATTGCATACACAAAATAATTTTACTTTTGAGGAAATTATTTTGAATAACAATATGACCACAACTCCACTGAAACTAACCTTTATTACTATGTAACTACCCTGGGGTCAAACAAACTTAAAACAGGGATATTTCCGTCTAAATTGTTGTGAGTACTGGCAAACTAAAGAATAGATTACTGTCTACGCAATTAAGGATTAGCGATGTCGGACATTATTAACTTTTAATTTCTAAAACTGCAAACAAAATCACGGGCTGTGGTCCGCTGGGCCCCAGGATAAGGTTTTAAGGTTAATCAGATTGGATACAGAATACTTAAAGGAATACCTTTTTCTTGACCACTCAAAACAGGAATATTATTTCGTTCGTTTAACATATATATTTATAAACATATCTGAGTGTGTTGTAATAAAACTAACAAATGAAGTAATGCAAGTTGTCCGAAGTGTTGTGCTAAAAAATAAAGCTTCTATAAAATCAAAGTCAAAGCAAGAAAATTCCAATTCCAAAACACAAATGAACCAAACTAGAAATATGTTTCGCACACAATAGCGCAATGTCTAAAATCTATCTCAATTAAAAAAAAACATTTTAATTCCTATTTATATTACAATAATCTCATATGATGAGTACGTCTGAAATCATGCCTGATACATTTCCAGCTGCATAATGGCCTTTTTACTTCATATTTTGCCTCAACCGTGAGTTTAATAACGTTTTCAATAGGTGTTTGATGTAAAATAAACTATACAAGTCATATCAAACTGATAAGAAAAATTAATTCGATTACGTTACCGCTATATGGCTGTTCCATACAACATTTACGCTGCCGATATCGACTGAAAAATATAAACAACCGCCCCGCTTTGCTCGTACTTACTTATAAGTCTTTTAATATTTCACGACATTAATAGTGAATGAAAAATTAAAAGTATCTTTTTTTATTAAGTACAAGCTTTTATTAAATGCGCTAAAAAGAACAAAATAAAATTTTACATATAAAAGCTTGTCGCGAGATTTACTTACTTATAGAATACTTTTAACGACAAGCTTTTATATGTAAAAGTTTATTTTGTTCTTTTTAGCGCATTTAATAAAAGCTTCTATGATTTTTTTTTTACTTTTTATTTATTTTCCAACTAAAAAACGAAGCCCTTTCATTTGATACCCACATTGTAGGGGTGTATTATAAATAATTGGTCCGCCATCTTGGGAAAGTCCGCCATATTGGATTAAGAGTGACGTCACATTATTTATCGAGGTGTTCTTTGCAAGCCCTTTCATTTGATACCCATATTGTAGGGGTGCATTAAAAATAATTGATCCGCCATCTTTGTAATGCCGCCATGTTGGATTTAGAATAACGACACACACATAACCATGCATTGTCATCCGACTTACACGTGCATGCAAAATTTCAGCAGTCGGAGACCGGGAAGTGGGTCATTAAGGTTCCAAGATTTACTTACATAGTTACAAGTGAAGTTAATATAAAAGCTTGTAAAAAGATCACACAAAATGTTCAAGACGGAAAGAGATAGACATACAGTATCGAAACAAGGATCGACATCTTCACCCTCTCGCTATCACTATGGGACTAAATGAAATTATACTAATTGAGTCTAATTGCCCGCATTTGAACGCCTAGTTTCATACGCACTAGTGCGATATCTATCTCGTGTTTGTATATTATTATATTGATGCTTCATTGCTTTGTGTTATAAAAACTTACTATAAAATATTTTATCATAATTTGCTTTCCTAGTAACATAGACATAACTATAACTTAATACTCGAATGAAATTAAGTATCGTAGACATAGATTAGTTATATTTGAATATCAAAAGCTTTATAATCCTGACGAGCTTATCTGAAGTTTGAGCTCTTCAGTAAGGCTTTCCTCCAACATTTTCGCATAACTTCAAAGAAACAATATTAACTTCTACTTGGGACTATTACAGATAAATATAAAATATCTTTTACTATTTAATAAAATGAAATAGGACACTACTCAATATCATTTGCCTAAGAAATTGACGTTTTGTTTGGAATGTTTAAAGAAATTTGTTTTTTACATACTCTCGTTATTTATTTAAAAAACAAGCTTATTACCTAACTGCGCGATGCAAAGCAGAGGTAATATTTTTATCAGCCTATAATATACGTAGGACTGTAAAGACTAAACGCGTGACCCAATTTTGATGGTTCTAACGTCTATCAATTCTTATAATCGTCCTATTATTGTGAGTGTCACTTAAAACATAAAATTATTGAAAATTCAATATGGTTACTGGAAGTTAAATATGAAAAAAATGTAAAAAAAATAAAAAACCTGACTACATATACGTTATATTAAATTTTGACTGAAAAGAAACGAATCAAGTCCAGCAATCCTGTACTAATAAATTCTAAAGTAAAACATACCGAATTTAACATTCCCATATTATATGTATTACCTAAGACAAATCTTTCCCAATATTCTCGTAAGGTAAAGTACTAAGAGAAATGTAGCAAATCTTCAACGCCCACAAATAGCTAGTGTGCATTGCCTAAGGTAACATACGATATAAAGTCATTATAGCTAGTAATGATAGAAATAACGTGTCTTTGTTGAGATTGAATCATTTGTATCCGGATCAGTACAAAGAGTCGAATCAGTAAAGTGCTTCATTTGCATTATTTGTATCAGTGACTCAGAACCGATTGAATCAGTTCAGAGTCACACAAATGACACAAATTGATATTGTCAATCGTGTAAGCGTCGCGTATCGAATGAAACCGAGATGCAATTGAGCGACCTGATCTGAAGTGCTCCGACTCTGAACTATTTACTTATCTCAATCGTGCGAGCGCCGCGTGCCGATTAAAACCGACATGCAATTGAGAGAATGATTTATTTGAAGCGCTGTTAGAGATTTGAATCAGTGAATTACTTGGAAGAAACGACTCACTGAGTCGTTTCTGTAAAGATTGACACACCTCTTAATAGCTAGTAATTTCACAGCCTGTCGTCGGTATCATCGCTTCACAGCAATGCAGACACTGCTGTTTTGGGCAGAAATACCCAAAATATAGTTACCCCGGGAGATTTCTCCAAACATCCAAACTGACAAACTTTATCACTTTATAACATTAGTATGGATTACATTTCTAAACTTGCAACAGGAAAGCTTGTCCTTCATTTTAACTGACGGTAATTGACAAAGTTAAGTGTGGAAATGAGCTTTACCTGATTTCTCAACGATCGAGGAACCTGCAGGCTATAAAAAGCGGAAAAGGGATAATTAAAAGTTTTTTATGATAAATGACAATATATGTAAGTATACTAGATAATATACATAATTATATAATATAATAAGATTACTGATTACAAAATGTTCACCATAAAAGAATTTGACACTGAAACTTTAGGTAAATACGTCATGGTTTTCCGCAACACAAACACATTTTTATTCTGTTCCCTTAGATATACTAAAGAGGCTTTTAAATAAATCAGTTTTCCTTTTTTGTTATTTGCAAGACGGCAGGTATACATCGATTTCGTGATCCTTCAGTCAAGGGTCAATTCGGCAACACGGATCCAATCACGACTCGTTCAACTTACGATATTCACCACGTCCTAGAAAAGTCCAATTTTTGAACACAATGAAGCTTTGTAAATAATTCTTGCGATGAATTACTTTCATAGCATTGGTGATTACTATATGTATACTATGAATAATTATAAAACCACTTTTCTTGCTAACTTATCATTTCAATATTTAAGAACGTACCAAATATCCGTTATACGCTAGACACAGAATAACATTAGCTACAGTTATCATCTACGTAGACTATTAAAAAACTACTTATTTTGGCCGTTATCTAAATTATTTCACTGAGTGACGCTATTTTATATTATGAAAAAGCTTGCACATAATTTAAAAATAAACGTAGCTACGAGTCTACGACCGTCTACGTCGTAGCACATTAATTCCATTAAAATAAAAAATATACTCGAACTTGAACTTCGCTTGAAATAATCACACATTTTTTACGATGTTAAAGTTGTCATCATAAGCGAAAACTGAATAGGTATAATATCTATTTATTGACTCGTAACTTGGCTCTAACGTCCAAAAGTTATATTCAATTTCGTTGGTTAGTACTTTTAAACATGTTACAATCTTATATATTCCGCGCTACAGTGACGCAAACTGTTATATCGGGTAAAAGGGTATCCGAGTAAGTGGTTCGACTTCATAAAATGGTTTTATTGATGAGTGATCATATTCGATGCATCATAATATTTGAATATCGGAAAACTTGTTATAAGAAACGAAAAGAAAGTATAATTAGAAAAAAGGGTATTATGTAATAGTGTTATTGCTTCAGAAAATAATACGGTTTGTCTTTACATATATTTCAATGCTAGCTTTTCACGTATCGGATTTTGTCATGTTTTTTCTGCAGTAATTATTATCTAATATACTTCCCTCGGTCTCAAATTATCCACCCTACTGAGTTATATCAGAATCGGTTTAAATCGAACTATTCCACAGGAAAGAGCTATTTTACCCTAGGAAAAATTATATGTTCTTTCCCGGGTCTCAAATTATTTCCATATCAAGTTTCACAGCATATCTTTATAGCCATATCCTCACAAACTCTACATTTATAATATTTTTATTTATTTATTTTGCCCCAATTTAATACTATGTTAGTAAAATTGAAATAATAAAAATTTACTGACTATAATAGATCCTTAACTAGGAAATTGAGGGTTTTTCGGTTGTCTTGAAAACTTTATAACTTTTTTAAGTTTAAATATTGACTATAATATTATGTCAACTAATTTTGTTGCCTTCAAAACTATGTTATTGCTTAGTTTAATATCAATTGACGTGTGTGTAAACATTCATCAAAGTTTGCTCTCTAGGTTATTAAATAAATAGGGAAGTCGTTAGTCATGGAATAAGTCAAATTCTTTGAAAACTCCACACAAAACCGCAATTTCATTCTTTAACCTCTAATATTTTTATACGAATTAAAGCCAATTCTACGTCTTGCTCTATAAGACATCTACTGTCACTGAGAGCAGTGCGTCTGGTAAAAACTCTATGGTGTTCATTGCAGTTTACGTCGACTTTTTTCTTGATATTTTATTGAGACGTCAAAGAAAATGGTTTTACAATAAATGATCAGTTTTTCCTTACATCAAGCTCGAGATTGTTATTTATGTAGTAAAGTCTACGCAATATTTTCCATCCTATATCTTTTCCTATTCTTTGTAGTGTCATTTTACCAAGGACAAGTGACGCTTCTTAAGGTCACGCGGTCACACGGACTGGACTGGACTGTGACCTTGGATGTGGTAACACTTTTAATCCTTGTTCTGTGTTTTAAGACGCACAAGCTGGTGTGACTGGTAATTCAAAGAGAACATATCCTACTACTATTATAAAGGCGAAAGTTTGTAAGTATGGATGTATGGATGTTTGTTACTCTTTCACGTAAAAACTACTGAATGGATTTGAATGAAACTTTACCACAATATACCTTATACATGAGAATAACACATAGGCTACAATCTTTGAGGTTTCTAATGTGAGGTCATAAAAAAAACACATTTTTTGCGCTTACATTGCAAACGCTGACTGAATCCTACAAGATAGATCAAAACAATTTACTACAGTATTGTACAACTTAAAAAGGTCTACAAAAAAGTCCGTGATGGTATATGTTTATCTCTTAGGAATAACCCACAAAAGGAAAAAGATCGTTAAATGTAGTTTATAGGAGCATACTGCAGTAGCTACCTATAGGCCTATGATTAGGGCTCTGCAGTGCTTAGTTACCGTATTTCTTACTTATTACTAGACTAGACGGGACGAACCTGAAGTCCACGCGAACGAAGTCGCGGGCAAAAGCTAGTAAAATAATATTATCACGGTGTTAGTACTAAGCCATCTACGAAATATTGAATCCAATAGAAATACCTTCCCAAGAATGTCAATCCTTACTAATATTATAAATCGGAAAGTGAGTTTGTTTGTTTGTTCCGCTTTCACGCCGTAACTACTGAACCGATTGCTTTGAAATTTTGCAGACGTAAAAATAAAAGTCCGGATTAAATAATAGGCTACTTTTTATGCCGGAAAAGAGAAATAAAGGCTTCGCTCAAAAACTACTGCACAGATTTTCATGCGGTTTTCATCAATAGATAGAGTGATTCTTGAGCAAGGTGTTGCGGTATTTTTTATCTCTAAAAAACGGATAGTCCCACGGGAAGCGCGATAAAACCTTCGCGCCATAAACCGACTTCCGCGCATATGTAGTCGAGGGCAAAAGCTATGACCCTTAACCCTCTATAGACCCAATCCCGAAATCCACGCGGGCGATGCCGCGGGCAGAAAGCTAGTATTTATATAAAGCGTTGGTCCGTTACATATTCACAATGAATAAGGAATAAAATCATTTTGTTTGTTTCTCTTATCTACATCTACTTGTTATAAGTTTGTTATTAGAACGCCATATGAGATGTTCCTACAACGATTGTTTGCCAAAATATCAATCCTGCGCAAAAGCCAATATTTTCGTATGAAATTACTAAAGTAGCTAGCTATCTGGTAAACAATCGGAAATAATAAAATCTTATTCGTCTGCCTCTGGTTGTACAAAAGTAGGTATGCTTAGATTCCAGTTTCAGCAACGCACAACATATTTTTACATATGATAGAAAATCTCTAGGGCAGACTCTCATTTTTTAACGATACGTAATGCTTTTTGAATACTTCTCGCTCGGGGAAAAGCAGAAGATAATCTTGGAGTTCGTGAAGACTCCGTTAATTTTGGAACCCGAATGCCAACAAAAGCCTGTCGATTAAAACTCAACGATGCCACTCGCCTGGCTTGATGCGAATACGTCCACCGCCGCCATATCGAGAGTCCCTCTTAACCCTCCAAAGGTGGCGAGGTCCAGGATTCCTCGGGGCTGAGATTGTCGACAACCTGTGCACTGCAGGACCCAGGTTTTTCTGTTCTTCCTCTCTGTTCAACTTGTCTCTTTCCAGTCACTCCTCATCTGTAGTCACCTCGACACATAAGAAGTTCACCGAAAGAAGGTCACCGTGCGGCTATCATCACACGAAATAGTACATAATGAAGTCTGTTAACCACTGAACATTTTGAAAGTTACATATAATGTATTTTACACAAATATGAATATGAAAGTGTGTTTATTGCGAATAAACTCAAAAACTAATAGTCTAAAGGGAATAGTTATCAATGTGAGGAAGTAGGACATAAGTTGGTCTTTTTTTACTATAAGAAAATATTTAATTCTAATAGCAAAAACTGAAATAACGCGAGCTGGTGAAAATTTTGCTTCTCGTTAAGTTTATTTTTAAATATTAGTTACACTTACACCAATTAGCCAACCCCAAATTAAGCTCTCTAAGGCCTGTACTACGGGATCTAGGGTAACGGATAGACACTTATATTACACATATATAAGTATTTTTATCAACAACCATGACTAAGGTACAAATGCTCGCATTCATCACGCAAACATCTGCCCCCACCGGGACTCGAACCTGGGACCTCAGAGATGGCGACACCTTGACACCGGTGTACTATCCACTCGTCTATGGAGGTCGTCAAATAAGCTGTAAAATAAAAACATTGCATAGATTCGTACGATGTGTCCTCTAGGACACTTGCACGTCTGACAACAAAATGTCACATATTCCCAGTCAGCAAATGAAAAATATTCAAATGCGGCCTGTGTTTCATTACCAAACCCGGTTTCAAAAAAGTTGATGTGAAATAAATTGGACAGGTGCGTGATGAAAATTACGAATACATCTTGAATGCGGTAGGTACATTTTAACGAGCCCATTTCGCCTTCGCTCATTTCTCTGCGTTGCGAATCTGCCACATCCAGGTTTGCCAACCTAATTCTGCTGTCTCAGGCGATATGATTGGTAGATTTTTTACCATCCTAAAAAATTATCTCATTGTAAAATTATCGTTCCGAGGATTTATTAGTCAGTTCGAGCTCTTTCTAATAAATTACCTGATAATTTAAAAGCAGCGTCAAATCGTTTTAAATTTAAGAACTGGTTTATAGAAAAAAAAATATGCTATACAGAAGTTTTAGATTAGTCATAGGCAATAAGTATTTATTTCAATTATTATTAAGTGTGTATACATCTGAAAAGGCAGGATATTGTAACTTAATTGTTATAAGTTATGTTACGAGTATAATATAATAAGGTAAATTGAACTGAAATCCTCACACTGAGATCGGTACGATTAATCCCAAGAAATATACAGTAGTAATAAAACTACTAGGCTAATAAAGAAAAGTGTAAAAATATAACCCCAATGTAGGACTATCCTTTATTTGGATGGGGAATATGTTTTGCAAAGTATGTCTAGTCGTGAGAAAATGATGACACGTGTGTAATCACGAGATATGACTTGTCATTTTGGTCAGGATAGGGTCTTCCCGTGACCGTGATTTCAATGATGAAAATGAAATAAATGAAAGATGACATTATATGGGTACAACACTATATAAGATTGGGAAAACATTCTTCATATTTTATATAAGAATTCAAAATATTTTTGCAAGCTTTTGATGGCGCCTACGTCAACTAACTTAGGGCGTCCAAGTTCGTCGATCGTTTTCTTATTGTACTACTAAAGTAGCTAGGCTATCCAGTAAACAATCTGCAATCAATCACGTAATCCATTGCTGGAATCGTACTGGTACTGCTTCATGGACTGTAATTTCTTCGATGCCCAAACCGTTTCTCCTATCTCAATGAAACATATTATGATTGGCAGGTACGAAGATCGGACCTCCTGATTCAAAAACTAGCATTACCCCTACAGCGCCTCCGATTACTGCTTACTATTTGCCGATTAGCAAAATCAGCCTTCAAACAATATTTAATAATAGATACCTATATCGTTTTATTCTAATAAATAGGTGTTCAAGTCGAGAACTCAACTCTAAGAGACAATATTAAATTTAATAACACAACGTCTTATATTCTTCAGTACAACATATAGTACCTATTAATAAATTCACAGCATATCAATGATCTGGATTCAATTTCCAATGAAAGCAATTGTTTTCTGAGGATCAAATGACTTCCAATTTTCAGATTATCTATTATTCACCCCAAAATAGATTAGAAGATCTGATTTCAGTTGATAAGTTACAAAATAAATATTAATTTTGAAATTTAAATTGGCTACTATAATTTCTTATACTTGTCTAGCTTAAGTAAACCTATTTGAAATTAACTACTGTGCTTGTAGCACAAAACAGCTTAATAATAATTAAGGCAGACGCAATACTTGCTTGTTCTACCATCTATCCGCCTTAAATTCTCCTGGATTGGCTGGAGTTTGCCTTCAAAATTCTAGGATTGGTCTCCACGTATAAGTCCCATGACTGGTGACGCTGTAAAAGCCAGCATAGGTTTATAAAACATAGATCGTCAGTCGTGATCCCGAATAAAGTGAAAGTGTGAAATCATCATCATCATCTTACAGCGAATAGAAGATGACAATCAAATCTGACATTAAACGGTCATATAACAGGTTACGTTCCTAAGCAAAGACTAATCCAACCGAAGGTGTTAGTTACACTTAGGTACTCAGAAGTTAAACAGGGTGTGACTCATCTTTTTTAATCTCTATCTAAAATTGGTAATGAAAATACCATATTGAATTTGGAATGTTGTCTTGCTGTTTATGATGTATTTAAATGGGGGTCAAAGTTGTTCCTCAAACTTTCTGAAAAAAATTATACGCCTACATATATATTTCACACAATTGGTAGTTGGTTAGTTGTATTTTTATAGTGCACAAATGGTATTTATCTGCAATAACTTTTTTTCTAATATTAAGATATTAAGCAATATAAAACTATACATTTAAATTAGAGATGGGCCGAATACGGACTTTGCCGAATACGAATATTCGGCCCATCTCTAATTTAAATAACAATGTACGACGAAACATTTTTTTTTCTATTTAAAAATAAAGTATGCAATTATGAATCAAATATAATACCCACCACATTTTGATTCATTCATCAAAATGTCTAATAAATTCTGGCCAATTAGCGGGTCTATAATGGGAATCACTACAATAATTTTGAGTATTAAAAGTGCAATCGATTCGATTCACTTCTCTCTATAATATAGCAAAAATACATATAATATGTATTTATATTTTATAAATTAAAGTTTTAACCGTGTTAAAACATATAAACAAGGGCCACTTATCAGCTTAACTTCGTGAAATTATGCAATCTCTAATTCTAGAAATTCTGTGTCATCGTTATTAAAGCATCCGCTTATAATAATCTATTGAGACGCCCATTCTGTATAACTACACTAAGTTTCAACCCCGATCTTTGTATCTATAAATGTCACGTACCATTCACATCAAAAAAAAAACAGAACACTTTATAAATGAAATAAAATTACCTGCTATCTAAATAAATATAACAGAGGAGACATTTCAACGGCTAGCAAATAGGTCGCAGAAATTCCTTTGTATTTCCACTAAAATATTTCCCTAAGGTACACTCGATTCGGTTTTAAGGTCAATCAAATCTACGAAGTAGCCATTTACAACCATCGAAGGTTTGGGGAACGGCCACTAATCACATCCGAGCCCCATAGAGGGGCTGTAACGAGTTTAGCCAACTCACTATTAAATTAGGCACAGACGACACCGTTTGAACTTGCACGGATCCGAATAACTTGAAGTAGGTCGCTTAGTATGTAAATAGCCCATTAAGCTTAGCGAGGCCCACAAACAAAACAACGAGTAGTGAACTAGGACAAAAGTAGTAGGAACGAAACATTTCCGTTAAGAGAGCATAACATCTATTGTCATCATACCATCAACATGCCCCGGTTGCATACGAGAAACACGATACGGTACAAAAATATACTTTTGACAGTCAGCAAACAAAATGTATGAAATAAAGTGCAGTGCTCCCGGTAGGTAACGTATGACGTGTAAAAAACGTATGACGACATCCATAGTCGAGTAACCATTCGACACTGATTTCAAGGTGTCCATCTCTGAGGTCCCGGGTTCGAGCCCCGGTGGGGGCAGATATTTGTGTGATGAATGCGAGCCTCTTAGTCACAGTTGTTAATATACAGGGTGTCCCAAAAACGACACGTCACAGTGACACTGGGGTTAGGCCAGCACAAGAGGCATCGAATAAGCCTAACATGACCTCAGTAAAAGTTGCTCGGTTTTCAAGATATTGTCAATTTAAACTTTTTCAAAATTTTCACGTTTTTTAACGTGTTCAGTGCTAGCATTACGTTAGATAGCCCTCAGGTTTCGATTTTTCTTTTGTACTCTTGTTGCGAATAGTTGCTTAAGATGATAGAAGTGTTATTTCGTTGATAACTAATGTAAAATGTGGAAAAATACTGGATTGAACTTGAAAAAATTGAACAACGAAAAATTACTTTCAACTTTGATCACTTGCCGTGAAAAAAAAATTCAAAGAAACTAAATGAGCAAATAACGTTAAAAACTTGCATGTCTTATGCTTATTCCAAAATGGTATAACACATGTGTCTTATTTTAATATTATACGATTTTTTAATGCTTCACTAATACTAGGAACCCCGGAAGCTACCGCTAGCAGGTAAAAAAATAATGTCACGCGCAACGATAAGGCATTGTTATTGTTATCTATTAGCTTTTTTGTTTGTCAAATGCATGAGAATGAAAGATAAGGATAGTTTATTACCCTTTTGTCGGCTAGATATTGTAAGCAAATAGCTTTGTTTTTGACGTACGTGTCGTTATCATCTTTTCAAAGAAATGGAGAAGAAAGAGGGGTTGTAGTTTTAATTCTTATGGCCCTGCACTGCAAATCAAGTTGTTACGACAGTTCGTTACCTTGCGTTTCGTACGACAACCGTGTTAATCTCTGCGTTCCTTGTTTCCGTGTATTCCTTAATTTAAATCGACTTGGCTTTTCTCTGGACTCTGATTTCTGTTTTGAACGACAACTCGGCGCTCTGTTGGACACTGATATTGCTTTACGGAACTGTCTTATTAACGATGGCAAATCGTGGTACCCAATACACTCACCGTGACTACTCGGACATGCACTTGATTTACGGCGAAACCAGGCAGGTTTCCAATCGAGGCAATGTTTCGTACAACGCAAGATTGGCTGCAAGATTATACTCCGAAAGATATCCAAACCGTAATCCGACGACTTACGAAGTGATCTTAAGAGTTGTGAACGCTTATCGTGATGGCAGATTACCTGGAGTGAGTCACTCAGAAGGAAGACCTCGGACTGTTGACGACAACGTGGTGTTAGAGCAAGTACGAGAGGAGCCAGGAACTTCAGTGCGAATTATTGAACGCCGCACTGGTGTTCCCAAATCTTCGGCACATCGAATTTTAAAACGCCACAAATACCATCCCTACCATATCCAACGCGTCCAAACACTGCTTCCGGCGGACTACGCTGCGCGTGTCCAGTTTTGCCGGACAATGATTCAGAAATGGAGAGAAAATCCAAATTTCTTCAATGAAGTGTTATGGAGCGACGAATCAGCCTGCAAAAGGGATGGGTATATCAATTTGCACAACATCCATAGCTGGCAATTAGACAACCCACATGAAAAAAGAGAAGACCGATCACAGTACCAATTTAAAATTAATCTGTGGACGGGAATTTTCAACGGTCAAATATTGGGACCGGTCGAGTTGCCGCCTGTTCTGAATGGACAAAATTATTTAGAACATTTGCGAAACAACCTTCCTGTATTATTGGAAGATACTCCGTTGGCGCTGAGACGAAGGATGTGGTTCCAACAAGATGGCTGCCCAGCACACTATGCCTTACCAGTACGTCAGTACCTAAGCAACGCATTCCCGAAAGATGGATTGGGCGACAGGGGCCAATTTCATGGCCACCGCGTTCCCCGGATCTAAATCCCTTAGATTTCTTTTATTGGGGTTGTCTAAAAGACAAAGTTTATGCGAAACCAATAAGATCCGAAGAAGAGTTACGGCGACGTGTATTCGATGCAGCTCGCACCATATCAGAAATCAGCTTAAGAACATTGAGCCGTAATTTTATTAGGCGATGTCACTTATGTATTAGAGTTCAAGGGAGACAGTTCGAGCATTTACTGTAAACTTATTAAACCAATAAGATACATGTGTTATACCATTTTGGAATTGGCATAACACATGCAAGTTTGTAAAGTTATTTGCTCATTTAGTTTCTTTGAAATTTTTTTCACGGCAAGTGATCAAAGTTGAAAGTTATTTTTCGTTGTTCAATTTTTTTCAAGTTCAATCCAGTATTTTTCCACATTTTACATAAGTTGTCAACGAAATAACACTTCTATCATCTTAAGCAACTATTCGCAACAAGAGTGCAAAAGAAAAATGGAAACCTGAGGGCTATCTAACATAATGCTAGCACTGAACATGTTAAGAAACTTGAAAATTTAGAAAAAGTTTAAATTGGAAATATCTTGAAAACCGAGCAACTTTTACTGAGGTCATGTTAGGCTTGTTCGATGCCTCTTGTGCTGGCCTAACTCCAGTGTCACTGTGACGTGTCGTTTTTGGGACACCCTGTATATTTCTATCAACAAATATTTACTATATGTATATCTATCCGTTACACTTGATCCCATAACACAAGCCTTAGCCAAAGTAAGCTCTTACTTTGGGCTAGGCTAATTAGTATAAGAAATATTTATTTTTAATATAAATATATAATGTACATATAAACACATATAAATAATACACCCAAAAGCAGAACAATACAAACAACACATACTTCGTAAAAGGTATATATTTATTATATTATTATAAATATATAAAAATGTTGTTAAAATAATATTTTAGTTTAAATACCTATATTTAGTACTTTTAGTATCAAACAGGAAAATATTTTTAAAAAACGGTAATAATATTACTTATTATGAACATAAGGCAAAAGAATTATTCTCAATAATAAATGTAGGATTCGGGACAGTATGAACTGTCGGTACAAACTCTCGATCATCGTACACTAGTCTTTTACATTTTAATTACTGCGCATTAATGTCAAAATTTTGAAGAAAATAAAATAGTTAACTTACTAAAAACTTTGTATGTAATAGTGCAAGTTGCGTTTTCAGCACCCTATTAATTTAAACATAGCAAACCTATGTTAGCCAAGTTCTAAACGTCCCAGTTATTGGGCTATTTACCTTAAAACCAACTGATTCTAGTAATCCAATTATCTAGTAAGCTCATAACTCAACAACGCCTGGACCAATTTGGCCAATTCTTTTTTGTTAATGTTCGTTGAAGTTCAAGGAGGGTTTTTACAATGAGGAAAATTCGAATAATTATCGGAAACACCCTAAAAACAGCCCTTTTATTTTCCCATGCAAACGTTTTCTAACTAAAACGTACAGTCGAATTGAGCTTTATTGTTATTGTATAAAGTTCATATTGCAAGCACTCACTGTTGTCTAAGCAATGAAGGTGTGTTCCTAACATCAAAGAGTCAATTTGCGCTTTATTAACGCTACATATAGTTGAAATTCAATCATATCTATCAAAACAGTGTGCCTGCGTGGTGCGTTGGAGCACAGAATACATCGTTGGAGGATTTAATGTCACGTTCCAAAATTGAATAGCCACAAAATGTAATAGGTCATTTAGACTTTTTTTGCGATTTGGTTGGCTATGCGACATTATCTATAAAATAATTAGGAACAATAAACTGCCACTGTACAAATCTTTTTGACAGGACGAAGTCTGTCGGGTCCGCTAGTACTTATATACTTTTATTGTCTAGATAGACAAAAAAGACTATTAGTACAAACAAAGATTTATCTATCCTAATAGTTTTTTATAGGATTTCAAATCGGAAAAACAGGAAATATCTTAACGTTGGAAAATAGAGAATGTTGAAAATCAAGTGAACGTCGAAAACCATCAATATTTAATAAAGCAAGATACGTCAAAAAACACGCTATTCTCCAAACTTGCAGTTGATCTCGCCATGGGCCAATTGAAAGCATGCGAATTTTTATTATTTTGGCGTAACACCCCTTGAGCCTTAGACAGTCTAATAATTTTAGTTTAAAAATAAATTCATTTTATTTACACACACAGGCTACAGGCCCTGGCTGGATCGTCTGCTTTGGTAACTCCGCCCTACCTATTTGTCTCAAAACAGCAATTTTCGCATTGCTCTGTTACAGTGAAGAGTAAGATAGTGAAACCACTGGGTAGTGTGACTTTACATCTTGTTAACAATGTACACTGTGGTTTTTGTAAGAATAGCAGATTGACTATTATAACCAGTTACCATGTGAGCAGTCTGCTTATTTGTCAATATACAGCATTAAAAAAAGTTAAAGCGTATGCTTCTCTGCCTTCTACAGTAATTAACAAAACCAAATCCGACGGAGTCTCGATCGCTGTTGCAGACACACCTCTACACGCTTGCCTTTCACACCAATGTTGCTGCGCTGCACTAATATTGGTCTGATTGGCTGCGGTGAGTCACCACCTGCCGCATTTAAATCAATTAGGAGGCTTTGAAAGATAGGTGACCGGAGTCTCTCCCATAACCCGATTCTCATTGCCACTAAAATCGAAATGCAATAGTCCACAAACGTTTTGACCAGTGATGAGAGTAGTTTCTGTGCATCTAACTAGGCTTAAGCTGCATTGCTATATATAGGTCTTAAGCTGCATTTATCATCGTGCAATTAAAGATTAGACCCAGTTGGTACACTTCATGCATACTTTCATTAAATTTCGCTTAAATGGCCTCTACGCGTTGAATCTATATCCCCGCACCTGTATGGAAGGACCGTGTCTTTTAAAGACGCGTGATATAAGCGACAATAATAATAATTGTAGGGAAGTGACGACCCCATCGCCCGCTAGTGGGGCATTTAATGCCCCTTAACTGCCATAAATGTCCCATCAGTGCAGTCAGTGTCCCTAAGAGCTGCTTGTGACGAGCTGTCGGTAAATTACGTCACCGAGGGTACCGATGTGCATCAAGAGGGCGTATGTCACCCGCCTCTTATCTGTAAGGCTAGACAGCCGTGCTATACCTATATTATTTAATTTTTAATTTCTAGTTTGTTGTATATATAAATATATGTATATGTACATACACTCATACATGTATTCATACAACATATCCTCATAGGTTATTCAATAAATTGCAACATAGATTCAACTTTGTTGTATTCCAGCCAGTTTACGATTATCATGTTATATTCATATTTCGATTTCGGTATATTTAATTTCTTTTTTATATTTACAGTTTCACTTCTATTCAGATTTTTTGGTAATAAAATCGGCGAAATCCGCGTGAAACTAAGTATAGATTTTTGCAAATGCTGAAGCAGATACGGATGTTGAAAATTGATGGGGATGTGGGTATTTGTAACATCCCAGCTTTTAATTAGTTTCAAAATGGTGGATATATCACACGATAAACAAGTTGGGACATGTATTAGGCCATTTCCTCGGATCTTTTTGAGACCGGTGAACACAGCTAATCAACAGGTCTTACATACATACTGGTTTTTTTTATAGGATAGGGCTGCAAACGAGCAAACGAATCACCTGATAAGCGATAACCGTTGCCCATGGACACCCGCAACACCAGAGGAGTCACAGATGGGTTACCGGCTTTTTAAAAGGGAATAAGGGGGGAAGGGGGGTTGGGTCTCCGGTACCCTCACTCACTCGGCGTAACACAGCGCAAGCGCTATTTTACGCCGGTTTTCTGTGAGGCCGTGGTATCACTCCGGTCGAGCCGGCCGAATTCGTGCCGAAGCATAGCTCTCCCACGGTAGGTGTTCACTACAGACGTGACATATACAGGTAAAATTTTAAATTCAGATACAGGACACCCCACTTATTCACGCACCTGCACATTCGTCAGCAGCTTAATATGGGTTTTGCATGATCATTAAAAAAATCCTAACTTTTCTTTTTCTTTAGTTAACATGTAGTATATAATTGTACTGTTTTCTTAGAATCTATAAATATATAGTTTTAGAGAGTCAAGCTTTTGAAATAACAGAATAGAGAAATACAATTTGATGTGAAAGCTATACACACATTCATTCCCACACATACCCACAAAATGTTCTATGCTTAGTATACATAATTACGCCTACTTAGTTCTTTACACTGCAAATTTACAATCAATTATTGACATTATTGAGCACAGTCAATCATGAATTGTTTAGAAGACAAATTATGTCACAAAACTTTCATGATTTTATATAAAGTAAAAAACTTGATCTTAAATTAACACCTGATTTCATAAGCAATAGAATCTATTACTTTGTGTATTAATTAAAAAGTTTATGTACATAAAAACACATTATAATATCTAAGATTTATTTGGCACTTCTCCAATCCACCAAAAGACTAAACTATTCTCACTATCACAGGAAAATCGCAAATCATTATCATATATACTATCTTCTTTTGTATGTTCTGATCTGTCTCTTTGATTTTCCTCTACACATTTTGGAAAGTCATAGTCTAAATATTTTGCTGGATCTTTAAAGTGGTATTGCCCTGAACCCGTTGCAATTATTGGTCTTATTGGATGAATGGCAACACTATTACAACAATCTCTATGTAGAGGAAACTGAAAATAAAATTCAATTTATATATTAAAGGTCATTGTTACAACTAAAAAGCTATATTATATTTATGTAAATGCTATTGAGTGATAATATTTAATGATTACCTGATATGTCACATTGTCAGTCACTGAATCGTACTGATCCAAACTAATTTTCCAATTAACTGTTTTAGCATCCCAAACTTTAACTATACCATCTGTACCCCCAGAAACCAAATATTGACCACATGGCGATATATCAAAGTATATTCTTTGGTTAGTATTAACAGCTCTCGTCAAAATGTTAAGTGGACTCCTGTAGTATCTTATGTCCCATACAAGTAGTCTGTGATCTTTGCGTGCACCGGACACCAGTCTAATACCATCTGGTGTGAACTTCATGTGGGTCACACCACCTATATTAGTTTTAAAAATGCAATTATTAATGGCAAGATCCTTAAACATACTTTGGTCAAATAGTTTTAGCTATTATGTATCTTATTATGTAAGAAACTATATAGTATATTGAACAAAAAGCTTACAACTTACTTAACAACTAGAGCCATACACTAGCTCTGTAAAAATGTATAACAAAACTCTATATTTTTACATTCAATTATAATATTTAATTTACTACATTACTTAGATAAATCAAATGCTTTATCTAATTAATTTTTATAGTCACCAAAAGTATCAATGTCAAATCAATGAAAACAAAAACAATGAAGTACCTGTATGACCATGCATTTTTCCAATACTTTTATAAGTCCCCATTTCATTTACATTATATAAACTGATACTTGAATTCCATGATCCGACTGCAAGTAAGTTACTATCAGTAGCAAAACATGAAGCAGGACTCCCAATTTTGTGTTCAGAATATTCTCTTCCAGGCCTATAACAATTGAAATAATTTCAATCACCAAATAAATAAATTAATAATATAAAATAACTTTCAAAAACAGTAAAACAACCTGTCAACATCAAATGTCCTTAAGTATTTTTTATATCCAGCAATTATTCTTGAACCTTCTTGGGTAAATGTTACTGATATAGCAGGTTCCATTTCATCAACTGCATTGAAACCTCTGTATGTACATCTCAAGGATCCATCAAATGCGTCCCACATTTGGATTGGAGAATTCTGTTTTGTTGTAACCCAGCTGAAAAAAAATTGTTTTTTTTATAATGTGTAATGCCCACAACTGCAACAATTACAACAATATAGTTCACATATCATTCGTAACAAAAATGTTAAGGATTGATATATGTATTTTGATATTTTGTATTTTAAAAATTTTACTACTACTTTCTGTCCTTCAAGTTATTACAAACATATAAAAAACATGAAATGACATTAAGCATTGTCTGCCAATGCCAAGTCTTTTAACAAAATCGAAGTGAAACTGTTGGGTTAAATTATTTCATTAACTAAACACCAATTACCCACCAACATGATTCGGGAATGGCACTATTCATACCAGGATACCAGCAATAATCGTACACTAATCCAGCTTCTTTAATGTGTACAACAGAATCTAATATGTCAATAGTTCGATTTGTTGTAGGTATATCTGAATATAAGTCTCGTGGGAGCTCCACAAGATGAGTACCATCATTATTTATTATGCACAAACAGCAAGTCCCATCGGGAGACCATTTACAGCCACGGAGATAAGGCTGCACATCCTCTTTGGCTTTTTGAGAACGACACCACGAAGAACTGCAGACTTCGATTAAAGTTTTGCTTTTGAATAATGCCGGAAATTCGTAGTTGCTACTATCTGAAGAGTTAACTGTAGTTAAAATAGCGTCAGCGTTACTATAACCATTGTTATCTGAGGTTATAATATTGTCGGTATCCATCAACGTATTTTCCATTGTATATCAAAATTCAACTGCCAAACTTAATAACATTATATTTGTAAAACTAACTATAATGTATTATAATACTTTGGGAATGCATGTCCAATATTCTATTTCTATAGAATTTATACAATAAGCACAGTGCGTGCACTGCACAGTATTATTGTTATTGTTCTTTTTTTTTTGTTTTTCAGGCTAGGGTCTTGGGACCATGCTGCCTTTTCTTTTTTTATTATTTTATGACCTTTTGTTCTTCTTTAGGAAGGGATCCAAACCTATACAGCCTTAGATTATTCTATGGAAGTATATCTTATGCAGTTTCTTGTTATTTTTTTTAGAGCAAAAAATTTAACAAAAAAGATTTCTTCTTTCTCAGTTTTCTTCTTTCTTACTATTTAGATCGGTTTATTTATTTAGTACATTAGTAAATGGGGTCATATGTACGGTGTCAGACCTTCCCCCCTAGACAAATGCCACACGCTATTTATTCCGCAAACGTTAACACCACTGCGACTATAACGGTAGATAATGTGCATAGCGCATTGCTAACGCAAATCCCGCAAGAACCCTCAAGATCCCGTGTAAAACGTCACTAAATGAGGGTTAATTGTCTATGGAATAGCGTTTTTCTGATGTCAAACAATAATTTGTGATGTCAAATTCTAATTACTTTTTTTTGCATTTTATCAATTAAATGAGATATTATTTTAAAGTTAGTAGAATAAATAAGTTATTTAAAAGGTAATATATATTAAAATATATTAAAATGATGCCTGTGCTGTTGGACTAAGTTTTCACTGTTTTATTTTATTACAGATGGAAGACAGACTTCGTACTAGCTGCGATCAATTTTCATTGTTGCTAGAGTATATGAAATGGTATAATTTAATATTTTACTATATTTCTTTTTTCAAGTCTTTTTAAAAAACTTTTCGTATCACCGTTATTGTACGAACTTTGTAACCATGTTAACACTGAAGTTATAAATAAACAACATTATTTTAGTGTCTTATTGTAAGGATAGTGTATTAAGGTCTTGACTGAAGACCTGGCTTGCAGGGGTGCGTTGGGAGGCCTTCCTTACCTTTGAAACGAATCACAGGGACTGAACGAAAGAAAATAAACAACAGTCATGGAACACTGAAAAGTATTTCACAACTGCTGTTTGTTTTTAGAGTCAGGAAACTTTTTTTTTATTTTGAGGTTCTTGGACTTGTGTTACCAACTTCAGACTTATGGCTTCACAACGAAGTGCTACTGTTGCTAGGCTAGAATTAAGACGTTAAGTAGAGGCCTTTAGGATAATCAATATATTATTGTTGACATATAAATGTATACCTAATGCTAATCTTTGTATTAACATTAACACAATATATCATTATAAAATATTTAATAATCGAAAGATCAAATTGCCGAAAATTATAGCTTTGAAATAAGTTTTCAAATATAATAAATGTTTTTTTTTTATATAATAGACAGTATAGAGTTTATTCAAGTGTTTGTGATTATTCAACTGTGTAATTAGACAACAATACCTGAGTACATTTTTACACACATATTTACTGAAGAGTATGATCCTCATCTGAAAAGTTGTTCAGAACACTCGGCAGCACGTTTTTTCGCCGTATAGTACATTAACACATCTAGGTACTTCATACTTAGGCTGATCTATCACTGTGCGTACTGTAGATGTTTTTAGTAATAATTCTATTTTATTTTACTCATCAAGTATAATTGAGATATTATTTTTTCAAAGACTAAAATTTTACAATATTTAACTGTCGTCACTTTCTTTTATACTTTTTCTTGTGTCTCGGTAAAATAGTTTACTGTAGTTTGTATATATTATTAATATTTGTTTTACGAGTACATTTTAAGTCTAACCTATACATTGGACAATTCAACATACAAACCTTAATCTCGAAAGAAATCTCCCTTGAGCCTTTAAGATTTGTGAAGCGTTTTAAATCGGCAGTAATGTTGAAAATTCTTTTGCGTTTTTCAATCCTTTTTCGTTTGAAGCAGCCCACAATAATCCCAGGGTATGTGTTAGCGCTCTCTCCTTATCATTCACATTCATACATCTCGCTCATACTTACATAATTCAAAACTCATTTCATATCGCACCTCATCCGCTATTTTCGCCTGCCTGCCAAATACGCTGTCAAATAGAAAAAGAATACAGCTGTCATTCAATAAATTATAATACCGCTGAAGGAACATTAAGATTATCACAGTAAATTCATAAGGTCCTTCGTCCATACCGCAACAGTATGCATCACAAATAAAATTGCAATTGCAATAAAATTGCTTTGTCCAAATCTTTGTTGAATTTTATTTATTCACAATAAATAAAATTCAACAAAGGTTTGGAGAAAGAAACTTATTGCAAGTGAATCTTGTACCAGATTCGCTAATTCTAATAACACAAATAGAACTAAACTTAAATAAAGTAGAAGTTTGTGCAGTCAAACCACAAAATCCGAACTGATTCAACTTGGTCGACGGTAGGCATAGTAAGAGAGGAATTCTTATTCTCCTATCAACTAAAAAACAATTAATTTGACAGAACTTAAGTTGGTTCAATTAATCAACGTAGGGTTTTCCTATTCTATTTTATGGTATAAACTAAACTTTATAGTTTTAGCTTTCCAATTTGATATCAAGTAAGCATAGCTTACACATTAACATTAACTTTACGATTCAGGAGAATATTACGATTGCTAAATGATATTTCGTGCTACCCATATTGAATATACGGATTTAAATCTGGCCCGATTTGAATATTTTGTTTGCGTTTTCTCATATTTGTACATGTATTTTAAAATAAAATGCAATATCACTATATTATAACTTTATAATTACATTACTATCACAGTATTAAAATAATTACTATTTATAAACAAACTGTCAACTCTCGGATTATTTAAGTGGAATCATTTTTTAAGACGTAGCTGTATGGGTTTAGTTCCTTTAGTCTTCTCATAATAATGAAAGTACAAAAATATATATTTCAATGTCAGTCTCTTATCAAAGTCAAAGTCATTACAAAATTCTTTGCATGTCTCTCATAATACCATTTTGCTCATTTTTCCACATACCTAGTCGAAGTTTTTATGTTTGGATTTTCATGCGTTCTACATTGGTTTTCATAATTTTAATAACATTGTATAATATATTAGTATTAAAAAATATATTTATATCATATATTACTTACTATAAATTTATTATGAATCAATAATAATATAATGATACAAACAATAAACCACCATATATTTCGTAAATATTTATTTAATAGGTAATTGTTATGTTATATGTATTAGCGACAACATGTGGTTAAGTTTTCAATAAGAAATTTGCAGATGAGATATAAATGGTTCAGTCGTAGTTTTCGATTTGCAACGGGCAGAGCTTCTAAGATGTCTTTCACTGAAATACCGGCGAAAGCTTCATTATGCTGCGGGGAAAACTCCGAAAGTGCGCCTCCGACGTTTGCTATGTATGAAGCCCTAAAAGACTCATGTCAAAACAACGCAACTTACTTCCAGCCAGATGATACTGAAAATGGTCAACGTTTGTATCAAGGATTTATGACATTGGTTGACCATATTGACACTGTATGGCCTCTTGTGGATCACGTAAGAAAGGTATGCTTTATAATTCATACTATTTATTACAGGTAAATCAAAGCTTCATATTAAATCATTTCATTAATTGGCACCTTTTATTATTCTATAACATCTATCTTTATCTATTCTATAGAAATGTAATTTGAGATTGCAATATGCATATCTATGTACTATATAGATACATATTCAAGCAGTTTTAATTCACAGAACTTCATAGCTTCTTAGAAAAATATATTAAATATTATTGCATTGTAATTAAAAAAAAATTGAGAGGTTATGCTGTTATAGTAAATTGCATTCAGGTAGCAGTAATTGGTTTAATAATTTTTTTGTGTAAGTAACACATTAGCCTTAGAGTTATGCCCTTTTGTATAGTTTGGCTTAGGTTAGAACAAAATAAACTAACACATGATGTCTTACTCTCAAACTTTTTACATATTATTGTTGTAGGTGGCTCCATTGTATGATTTTGATGTCAAATCTCCAGGAAATGGTTATCGCAGCTTTGTATCTGTAGTTGATTCTTGTGTATTGCATGGACTTAAGCTGAGCAGACAAGTTTGTACTGGAAGAGATGCTTTACTTTTCAGAAAAGGGTACTTTGTTAAGTAAGTTATCAAAACTAACCTTCACATCATTATTTGTCTATTTTGATTTTCATTCCTTACATAAATGTGTGTGCTCTGGGTTACAATTCTGTAAATGTTAATGTGCTTCAACAGCCCTTTAAAGAAAATTTGTTTTATTATTACATTATGGTTTTTGATGCTCTGATTGCATTTCACACAATGATACTTTGAACAAATTAACTAAATCTTACAACTATTAACAAAACTGAAATAAATACAAGGGTTTTAATAACTCTTGCACATCACAATCATAGTAAAAGAAATAATTATCAAGTAGCTGTTTGTAAATCATAAGTTTACAAAATGTTACTACAATTGAGACTATAATTTTTTTTAATTATAGATAGTGGTATAAGCTACTCACATCAAGAGAAACACAAACCAAATTTCTTAAATAATCTATTACTCCAGATGAGAACAACTACGGTACTTGACTTTTAAAGTTACACAACAGGTTCTGGTGTTAAATTTATCATGTAATTCAACATACATTACAAGAAAGACATTCTTAAACCTTAGCTGACTGAAACTATTGTCTGAAGAGTATCAATAGAATGGTAGAAAGAAGATTCGTGAACTTCTATATATTTTCAGAGCTGGATTTAATATGTTTATTTACTGATTAAATTTAATTTAAACTAAACTAACATAAAAGCTAATTCAGTACCCTTTTAAAATATTTGCAGTAAAAATATTCAGGCTAGGACACAAATCATTAAATTTTTGTAGATGTTATTAATATATAAATTGTTATATAGAACTGGTCATCAAAAGATAAAACCACTTAATAACCACAGCAAAGACTCATATTCCCATATACAGACCTTTAGACAACAGTAAATGATAGTCTATAAAATCTTTTTCTTTTTAATCATAGCCACAAAGTTTTTTATCCTGACATGCATGTTATAAACTATATGAATTGTTGAAAACAATCAAGCAATAGTAACAATTTTAAACAACAAACTACAATAATGAACCAATAACAATGAATAAACCATGAATAGAGTAATGTATTACTAAGTTGTATGTATAATCGAAAACAAAATATGGATTAAGTCAATGCACTGATATTCAAATCGAATGTAAAATGAATAATAATCTTTGCATCAGTTGTAGTATTATCCACAGATAATCTGATTAAAAATATTTTGTATCATTATTGTAAAAATGCTGGTCATTATTACATCAACCTTTGTTTCTTTGAAATTATTGATTTGTTTATATTCCCTGCTTGAAAATCAAGAAGATTCTTAGAAATATTATGTAAGTGTAATATTTCATGTTCTTTTCAATATGTGACTATGTACTTACATCTTAAAAAATTAAACATCAACTTTTGCCAGTCTTTCTTTTAAATAATACAAAATTGCTTCAATCATAATAAAAAAAAATATCTCGTTCTTCAGTTCCAAATCAAGATTCACCAAGACCTGTCAATACAGTTTTAATCAAAAAGATATCATCATTCATCAAGCCATCCATATATACATTCTTGTTTATAATCTATGTAAGTTACATTGCTATACACTGCTTCTAGGTGCAATAAACAGCAACTAGCTTTGTCTGGTTTCAACATAGGGATGAAATGTTTGTCCATACACAAACAAGGAAAAGTAGTAAAAAACATGAATATATAACTCTGGCCAAATCAGTTGCTGGCAATTATTTAATTATGAAAGTAATATTTTTTGTTTTTGACTTTACATTTAATTTAAAAATACTAAATATCTGATATAAAATAAACTGGCAAGCACAATATTCAACTCTGACGGGACTCCAACTGGCGTCTTCAATAAAATACATAGGTTCTTCTCCTTTTATCATTGATTTTTTACAGTTAAATATTTGGTTTTCGTTTTTCTGTAGTTATAGAATTAGCAGTTTTAATTAGAAAAATCCTAGCTATTTTTCAACTTGCATATATATTGAATATAAACTTATAATTATTTTTTATACAAAACTATGTTATTGTTTAGATATTCATTATAGTTTTAAATTATGCTTTCAAGGGAAATAGAATCATGTGGTCAGTTGCTGGCATCTTTGGGAACTTGTTTGCACCACCTCCATACACTGTTGACATGGGCTCCTCCTGGAGATTTGTTTCCCACAGAAGCCCACTCACCAGAAGAGCTCTTCTCTCAAGCAGATACAATCAATCAGTATTGTTTCTATGGCAGGTGTCTTGGATTTCAGGTGAGATATTCTTATACCAAAACTATAACTATCTTATAGAAATGACCATTCATTCTGTGCAGAAAGTAAAACTACAGTGTAATTAATTATCATATGGATATTCAGATCATTTGTCAGCCACATAAAAAGTGTACAGAACTTTTCGTGAGCTAGGTTAATTATGTGTCTATCACAGTAATATTTCAATGAGATGTATGAAGCATTTCCTAAAACTTACATCAGAACCAGCTATAACTTAAAAACAGAGTTGGCATTACCATAGATATAAAATTGCTTTATTAATGGCTACATTGGTTGAAAGCTCATACTTAAGTGCAGAAATATATCTTGCATGTCTCAGAATTTCCTGACAATATGATACTACAAAGTAAATAAATGAGTAAAACAAGGGTAGCCTTTTAAGTTCTGTCATTTGAAATAAGTATAGACAATTTAATAGATTACTACTGTATTATTGAAAGAATTCTCCGGGATAATTTACACTTTTGCATACGTTCGAACCTTAACCGTTATTAAAACATTTATTCCACTCCAAAGTGGGTCAAAATGGCAGGTTTGTTGAGCTTCGGGTGAGCTGATACATTGGCCACGAAAACGTTGCTTAATTTTGAGGAACATGAAAAAATCGTTTGGGCTTAAGTCAGGACCGTAAGGCGGATGATCCAAAAATTCGACATTTTGAGTGCTCAACATCTTTAATTAGTAAGCGGTGTGCGAACTTGCATTATCAAGGTGCAGTATCATACGACGTCTTGGATTGTTCTTTTTTTAAATTCAGTGATAACTTGAGACAAACAAACAGTGGTATACCAATGAGCATTACCCATCTTGCGATTTTCAGGTACAATTTTTTAAGTATTCCTTGGTCCGTTTTGGCTCAACCTGGAAGACCTAGCACGAAAATTTCCTTAGACATTTCCATTTTAACAAACTATTCAGCCGATCTAAAAAACGTCAACATATGTTAACAACCATGACAAAAGTATAAATGCTTGCATTCATCACACAAACAGGAGACTATTTTTGAATTACGAATGCGACTTAGAAATCACCGATGTGACTAATAATCATCGATTTTCAATAATTCGTATTTTTGAATATCACTTATGTGACTACCTCAGTACCTAGTCACGGATGTGATTTCAATACGAGTGCCCTCACCCACTCGTAATCAAGTCATACTTGTGGAAATGTTATCTGTGTTTTGTTTGGAGAACATATTGACAAGTCTGAAGTTGATGTGTTGATTTTTCAATCTATATATATGAATTAGACCTGAGTCGATCGCGATTGATCAAATCACTGTGATTCGATCGCGTAGCATTTATGAATGATCGAGTCACGACCCACGAAAAGATTCGATCACCGAGATCGACTGGGTCACGGTAACTCGGTCCTGAGTCACGATCATTTATGTACCTGTGTATTGAAAACAAATTGTTACAATTCATTTTCGTTTTTATCCTTGTAAATGTTTACTTACCACATTATGAAAAGTTAATAGTGGTAATTAATAGCAAATCAATCATCAAATTGCAAAATGACCAATCGTGATGGATTTATATCCATTTACGAAAGTCTTTAAGCGATACAAAAAAACAATAACAATTCAGTGAGTATTTCGCAGAATTCAACTATGTATGACAGACGCGTATTTTATTTCTTTTATAAAATTTACGTCTAGCAATGAACACTATGAGATATAAAATGTGTGTTAAAAGTTATCTATTTATATATAACATAATTATGTAATAATCGTATCTATATAATATTTATCTATAAAATATTTGAGTACCAAATTTTCTCGTAGCCCAACCAAACGAGCGTGACCCAAAACGTACAATAGCCACCCGATCGGAGACCCGAGACCCTTAGAATCCTTATAATTGACCCTACCGATCGGTGCAATAAAAATACAGAGTGAAACTTTTGCAGATTTTAGTCGGTTCGATTACCGGGTGGGGCAAGTAATTTTTCAAAAATCTTTGAATGCAGTTTTATTTCTTTTCAAAAATAAAGGAATGTTTCCTTTAAGTAAAACTTTCTATCTACAGTATTAAGAGTAATTCCCCTCCAGGTGGCATTACAAATTTCCATTCTGTATATAATAAAGCAATGGTTAAGCCGGCAACGGCAGCGGCATTCTGCGTGGAACCGAACTCTTACATTTATGTGTATACTTTATCTATGTTGGCAGCTCTGCGACTTTCAAAAATTGTATGTTTAGGAACCCGTGACCTCAGAGTCTCGAATCAAAGAAATTCTCAAAGAAATCGCATTCGTAATTCAAAAATAAATAGGTCTCCAGGGCCTCAGGGATGACGGACGTCGTCGAGAGTACCGTTAAAGCTGATTAAACTAAAACTGCCATACTTACTTTTCTTAAAATAAATTTATACTTATTAAATATTTTTATAAAAAAACAAAGTAAATAAATTTATAAATATTTATTTACTTTTAGGCACAAATTGTGAATATGATATCCTGGTACAGTAGGATTCAATGCTTAATGCCCAAGAATCTGGTATGGGGATCTTCTCCAATTACTTCACCACTACACTACACTACACTACACTGTTACATACAAGAGTTAGAAAGAGTTCTCATTTGAGTTAAGAGTTTGTATTTTGTTCTATTAGTTTTTTTTTTTAATTTAACTATGACATCACATCAGTATTATTTACTTCAATATTACTGTTAACTATCAATGTAGTGTCGTCGGCAAACAGAATACAAAATTGAAAAATAGCTTTGTGTAATAAAAATAATAATATGCTACCTCGAGGCGCACCAAAATTGTTGTCAACATATTCTAAGTTTTATATAGCACTGTTTTTAATTTTACAGTTTTGGTTTCGACATATTGTACACAACCTAGGTAGAATTTAATAAATAATAGATAGGTATTACCTATTTTCGCTTTATCATCTTTATCGGCACTCATAATATTACTATTATATAACATTAATTATATATTTATTTGTAGGAATTATTTCGTCCAATAAACGATGCAAACTTAGTTGTTTTAGCTAATTCCATTGGCATTGCTTTTAAGAAATAAATACAGTTAAGTAGAAAATCATCTTTTAGCAAACATCCAGCTTATATATACAGTAATTATTTTAAACTTAACAATTGCATATCTCAATACATGAATAGATTGTCATTATTCTGATAACCTTTTAGCTTTTATCCGCAAATTTCGCCAAAACTGATTGGAATTTGGCACGTAAAAATTGTTTGTCAACAACCAAAAAAATTTTTGAAGTTGATATGAACATACTGCTGATCTCAAGACAACCTTTTCCTACCCTTTTTTTCGGAGTTTAAACTATTTAACTTGATGTGCTCGTGTCTACTTCTATCTTTATCTAATGGTCTAAATTACAAGGAAAGATGTTGACGCAACCTTCCTTCATACATCTGATAAGAAACTCAACGTAAATGGGAAGTCAACCTACCCACACTATGCCAAAACGGTTGGTAAATACCTAAACATCACTAATAAAACTACGGAAGCCTGGCCCCTCACAGGTTAAAATTTCTTCTGCAACACCATAAAAATGGTGGTAGTTATATGATTTAAACTTTATATTAGATTTTTTGTTTTAGTTTCTTCCTTCAATGAGAGGTATACTCAAAGGAATATCTATATGCATGGCTGGGTTTTCCGAAGCATACTACAGCCACGGGAACCTTATCAGCTCGGTATGGACAGGCGGCCAGTACCTGATTGACCCAGAAATGAGAGCGAGGAGGATTGTAAACATTTCTCAATCTGCCAGTGTCGAATTCTGCAAGGCTTTTTGGTTCCTGGCTGAAAGTGGTATGTAGTTATTAATTTATATTAGTTTTAATGTATTGATACTCTATATAAATAGCTATTTTTAACTGATCTTATGTTGTGGTGTCTTTACCTTATTTGTTAGGGTTTTTGGACTATGAGGAACTTTAGATCCCATTGGGACGTGGGTCTCGCTTCGGTCTCCAAAAGTGCCACATAGACCATCAATACAGCCAAGTGTTAGAGTCACTGTATGCAAAGGCCACAATATAAAAAAAAAAAAATTATCACAGCTGCGATGGCGTATGTGTATACTTTTTGACTGGAGTGGGTATCAACAACAAGGAAATGAGCTTCAATTTCTTGATGACTTAGTACGGTTGAGAAGAAGAATATCTAAATGGGCAATACGAAAATCAAATCGAATGCTCATCTAGCACTCTAGTAGTCCTGTGAGAGTTGATCGCTCTGGAACTTGCTTATATGTCCAATTAGATATAAGTCCACCTTCCAGAAAGAGACCAATCAACGGATCCAACTCGGCTGGAAAGCGCTCGCGAAGTTTCCCAGCATATTCTCGACTCATTTACCGCAGTTCCTCAAGGTGTGTAATACGTGTGTGTTGCCAGTACGTACGTACTTACACACCTATCTACCCGTATAAACTGAAAAGTTATTCAAAGAGCAGTAGAGAGACCTATGTTCAATGTATCAGAAAATGAAATGCACAGAATAACCAGGGTCACTGCCATAGCCCGACAAATTGAGAATCTAATTCAAGTGGTAACAGTGGGCAGGGCAAATTGATTGCAGAATCCACCGATGTGTTCAAGCATATGCCGGAAACTGCAGCATGGGTATGCCTCCTACTAGGTGAAACGACAATTTGGTGAAAATTGCAGGGGTGGTCAGTGTGTGGCGGTAGAATCGATATGGGCTTACAGGACACCGGGGGGTTTTAGTGGGTACGCCGGTCCATTTGACCGGCCGCACCTAGCCAGCGCGGTGTCACGGTGCATAAGAAGCATTTCCCCTCGAAAAAAAAAAGAACTGACCACCCCGTCAGTGTGAAAATCCGTCTCCCGGTTCGACGCCTCAACATTTAAAATTTTTCAACTTGAATAGTTCTCTATTCAAAAATATTTATAATAATATCCCACTTAAGTAGAACTTCTCATCGATGACACATATTAACTTTTAATAACATAGTTGTATGATTTCTTTTTAAGCCTAATTGTATCAGTCAGGTAGTCACCATCCAAAATTACCGTTATTTTTAATGCATACTTTCGTATTTCAGAAATAATGAAGCGCGTGCCGAGTCTGATGTCATCGACTGTAGCTGTAAATAAATTGATCACGATTCCACCCGAACCGATCGCCGTCACGACAACGGAAGGCAAGGAGATCACAGTCCTTCCACCAACAGTCCACATTGGACTGCAAGGATTGAATGTCAGACTGATAAGCGTCAACAAAAGAAATGGCATGGTGAGCATTACACTCAATAGCGTCATAGCAGCTCTACGACCCGGGGTATTTATCAGCTGCCTCTAATAAATTAATCCTAACTTTGTTCAACAAAATGTGTGCCGAGTATCTCGCACACGTAAAATATTGTAATGCATTGCAGTTTTAATTAAGTATTCTTTTCAACAGAACAATATTCGATGTCTTTTATATATCCATTGTTTAATTATTATTTATTCTCTTATATGTACTTTGACACTTGATATAAAACTAATCAATTCTTATCAATGTCATTCACATGTGACTCAATTTAAACATTTTTTAATAATGGTCTTATCAGTTTCTTATTATTATATTGATCTACATTATAACTAGTGTATGTTGTAACTTATAAATGTTGCATAAAGGACACGCAGATGAAAATATGTCAATATATCATTGGCATGTCATTAATTGTTTGACATTGCAATGACGAAACTACGATAGCACTGAAAAAGAATAATTGCCACTTAGTTTCTACGATGAGATGAAATACAAAAACAAGATGGTTTACTAACCCATATAACCGGAGGAGTATTGTAATTCCTGTTCATATGCATGAGACATATAGAAATTCTTATGAATTAAAATTGAATGTGTAATGATGATGAAAATCATTTGTAAGTCGGAACTTCGGCGGTGCTGTATTCTCGGCCTTGTCATCGGGAATTCTGAAATTCGAACTTGTCGTGTTAGTAAATTTCCTTTGTAAATTCGACGGTAAAAAATAACTTTGAGACAATGTGTATGGTACGAAGGTGTTTCGATTATACTAATCTCCACGTCGCCATCACAGTCGCCAAGGCTGAGTCACCCTAACAGAGTAGGCACTTGGTCCTCGGTGAGGTGTTATATGATGATTGCAATTATGACGAAGTAGTATATGAAATTACTTTTGATTCATAATAGAATTCATGTTTGCACTTTTTACTTACTTTCAATAAAGTGCTCATATAGTGCCTTTCCTTTCTAACTGTATTCAAACAGAAATTTGAGTCTCATTTTGCAATATGGGCCTAAATATAGATAATAATATATAATAGGTAATGAATAGGATGATTTCATCAAAGCAGTTCAGCATACAAGTGTAATGAGATAAAGTCATTAGAGTCGCGACGTATATTTACATCAGGAAAATCGTCATTATCACGAGTGGCAAAAAAGTGATCTAAAGGTTAAATAGCATCATAGCCTGATGTGCTTAATTTACCTATATACAGTCTGCACTTCAGTGGGTGCAACTGCAACGTATTTTAGTCTCTCTTGACAAATCCTAAAAAATATTTACATTCAAAGTAGAAGTAAAGTTTAGTTAGCCTATAACATACGTACATATATGTCACGCCTTGTTCCCAATGGGGTAGGCAGAGACCACACCTCTCCACTTGCTACGATCCTGGCACACTTCTCTTGCTTCCTCCACTTTTATGAGCGTCTTTATGCATACTCGTCGGTTGCGAGTAATCTTGACCCGGCCTTTCTTTAGGACATCTTCGATTTGATCGAGATATGTCCGCCTAGGTCGACCTGCACCGATTCGTCCTATCATTCTTACCTTGTGTATCTCTTTTGTTAATCTTCCTTCATTCATTCTTTCAACATGGCCGAACCATCTAAGGATCTCTTTCTCTATCTTTGTCACTACATCTTCAACTACGCCGCATCGCTCCCTTATCACACTGTTCTTGATTTTGTCCTTCAGATTCACTCCAATTATACTTCTCAAGCTTCTCATCTCCACAGCATTAATCCTACTTTCATGTTTCTTCTGCCACACCCAACATTCACTACCATACATCAATGTGGGGATCAACACGCCTCCATGCCTATAACCACGCTTACAATTGCAGACTGGCGAAGTATCGTCAACATTACCTCCTTCTGATGGCATAGTTTTTCATTGCCACGGTGGAGGATTCGTCGCACAAAGTTCGAAGTCTCACGAAACATACCTCCGGGATTGGGCGGCCAAGTTGAATGTGCCCATACTGTCCATAGACTACAGTCTCGCGCCGCAAGCGCCATTTCCACGGGCTTTAGAAGAAGTATTCTACGCTTATTGCTGGATGATCAATCATTTTAATGAGATTGGCACCACTGGTAAGTAGATAAACAAGTTTACAATGCTTATCATTTTTGACACCACAGATTAAGAATTGATAAGAATTCACACTGTTGTTATCTACAGTTCTATCTGCGTGTTGTCGCTACAAAATTTTCGGATTAGTGTAAATTTAATAGGAACACTTGATGAGAAAAAGACGATTTTGTATTTAGACGTTTTTTAATATTTTTACAAGCAAATTAAAGAAGAATATATACATAATTATGTACATGTTTTATTAATAATAATAATTTATTAATATTAATAACTTTATGTAAATTTGCCATTTTATACAAATAATTTGGATGGATCCTTTTTATTTTTGACTCCTAGATATTATATATGCAGGATTTGAACACTAGTGCGGAAATTAATAACAGCTAAAAAGGCTATTTTTAAGCAAATGTATTAAAAAACACATATTGTCATTATTAAATATATGTGAAATTTAGTATGGTGGTTGGTATGGGTTGTATCCATACCAAATTTCATCGAACCGGCACTATTATTTTAACGGATCAAACGGAACGGTGGAAAACAAAACAGTGCCTCAGCATTAATGTGAATTTTGTACATCTGATTGTTGTACGAAAATTAAATAAATTATTAAATATGCGTCGGTGGCGCTGTTGTCTCGGCACTGGTTTATGCGCCGCATAGAATCGGGAGGCCCGCGATCTAATCCCCACCGTGTACCAATGTGTTTGTCGTTCCGAATTTCATGTGTACATTTATCCGACGCTCCTACGGTGAAAGAAAACATCGTGAGGAAACCTGCGTACATCTGCGAAGCGATTCAAAGGTGTACGTAGTCAACCAACCCGCACTGGGCCAGCGTGGTTGACTAAGGCCTAATCGCCCTAACCTAGTAAGGGTAGGCTCGAGCCCCTCGGTGGGGACGTATATGAGCTGTGACGATGATTAAATATGAGATTTATATTGATAATATTTAGCTTCGATTCAGAGTGAATGTGATAGGTAGATGTGATGTCTTTTGCTAGGAAAACGGATTGTATTCGCCGGTGACTCAGCGGGAGCGAACTTGATAGCGGGGTGCACCCTGAAGATAATCGCGGCAGGCCTCCGCAGGCCCGAGGGCCTGTTCATGGCATACGCTCCGCTCCTCGTGAGCTTCATCCCGAGCCCCGCGCGCTTACTGTGCCTTATGGACCCCCTGTTGCCTTTTGGCTTCATGATGAGGTGCTTGAAAGGTGAGAACTGTAATCATTCAAGCATAATAACCGGTTTATATAAATTTAAAATCCATATCAAAAAGACACTCATGATAATAGTTATTTATGCAACTGTTGTATAATCAAGGGTATTAAAACACGAATGTGGGTTTTAGTATCATATGAGTGTTTTAATACTTAATTATAACAGTTGCATACAAGACTTTATCTACAATCATAATGTGAATCCTCTATAAAAGATTCTCATACCATAGGGTGTTGTAAGAACTATCTAAATTCAAGAAAAGTCTAATTGCGAAGCATGGAAACTAAACAAACCTTAATAAGTAAAAGAATTATTTATTGTAATAATTATTAACATTTTGGATCGTACAAAAGGGAATATGCATGATTTTTTTTTATGTCTTAATTATTCATTTACATTTTTATAACATAGAAAGAAATATAAATAGGCTTGAAACTAATCAAGTTTTTATACAAAGTGAAATTGAAAACATTGAATAAAATTGAACCGTTCAAATGCCGCCATTTTTCGCGCGCTTATGATGACGTCATTGGTTTGGGTCTGTTTGTTTACTAGTACCTTTTCAGTTGCTTAGTACTAATTTTCAATTTTAATTAGCAAACAAATCATGGACAAGTGAAAAAACCTTGTTACAAGTACTGTATGGTACCGAAGTGTAAAAATACTACCATCAGTACACCCGATAAAGTGTTTTTTCGCATTCCACGCGATAAAAAATTACGTAAACTATGGTGTAAGATGATGAAGAAGGAGACTATATCTTTATTATCAGTTTTATTTTGCTGTGAAGATCATTTTGACGTATGTATTCAATATTTCTGTACAGCTTAGTGTGAATTAGGATTCTGTCTACAACTAACCTAGTTTACAAAAGTTTATAAACATCTTCACATTCAACAGATATAATATTTTCTTCCGTTTCATTACAAGTGCAAGTAACAGCATAACATTTTTGTCGAAAATTATGCTCAGGAGTAATCCGAGCTTTGACTACACATATGTCTCCATCTCGTTTTACTTGAACATAGCCAACTGCTGAATCACCGTAACATTCTCGTTCAGATCTGAAAAAAACAAGTATGTACTTATATTAAAAAAAAAATATTCATGTAAATTGATATAATATGTATATATATATTATATGATTATTAATATATATTATTGTTATATATACTGTTATTTATGTATTTATAGTAATAGATGTAGTTAGTATTTTTTTAAGGAAAGTAATTAGCTTTGCTTTGTTTTGTGTAGTGTAAATTTTCTATACTTTGTTGATTGCATTTTAAGTAGTATTCGCAATTTTATGACTTAATCCCCAGTTAGGTTGGCTGGAAGAAATCACTATTAGGGATAAGCCCACCTATGTACATATTTTATATTTAATGTTATTTCCTGTGAATTTTTTATGTGCAATAAAGAGTTTAATATTGAATATCATATTTATCTAATATTTACAAAAAGTATATAAATATATCTTACTTAAGTGAGCTTCAACAATACAATAAATCGTTAATATTAATAGTTTTAATATAATAGAGGTAAATTAGGAGTTTTTTTTAAATACAAATGGTTATGTTATAGGTTATGTTTTGTTGTATTATTTAAACATTAACAAAAATCTATGTTAATGTTTAAATAATACAACAAAACATAACCTATAACATTTTATTGACGAAGTAGACAAATTTGCAAATGTAATAAGTCCAAATGATTACAAAACATTTTAAAGTTTTGAAAATGTTATAGTTGCATTTATGGCCGACAATAAAACTGTTATTATTTACTTAATAGACCATTTTTTTCTAAGTATATTTATTAAAGATAATCTCGGAATCTCTAGACATAATTAAGTAACCTGAAGTCTAATTTACTATAGTTGGTATTATTATTTATGTCCATTTTCAATTAGTTATTAAAATGATGTATTTGTTATGTGTACGGAATCTGTGTCCCTGCCGAACACAAAACATTATTTCAGGTCCAGTAATATAAAAGAAAATTATCAATAGTACCACAAGAAATACTACAATACAAAGCTAACTATCTGGTTTTGTAAAACTAATTGTTGATTTGATGTATGTTTTAGTATTTCTGTACGTCAGATGAGGGTTTGATGGTGATCACTGGAATATGACTCGTATATTTGCTTTTGCAGCATATGCAAGCCCCAACGCGAGTAAAAGAGACGAAAAATCAGCCAACAACCAATCAAACCCTCTATCAAATGCCACAACACCATTGGACAGCAACGGTTTCCTCAAAGTGAGCTCATCGCAAGGTAAAAAATTTGCGATATTTTGTAGATTTTAGACAAATATTATTTCTAACCGTTGTTTTAATCTTTTCTAGAGACATAAGTAAAGCCATCTATCTATGACTTATAAAACCATACACATTCTTACAGAGAGTTTGCAATCATTAATGTATTAGGATCTTCGATCATATATTTCTGTAGATACACAATTCCATAGAAAATCAAACAAAATATCGTCCCCGCATCTATACATAGAAGAATAGATGTATATTATAGTACCAATTTTGAAAAAAGTTCTAAAGTGTCATATAATTCAAGCCAATTTAAATCTTAAGTAACGTAATGAAGTATGAAAATAAATCCTTGTTAAGGTCGTTACATATTATCTCTGGTTTCGATGATATAATGATGCCGTGAAATCAGAAATGAACAACACATATTTAAAAACAAATATATTGGATAATAAGCCCTTTGTCCGTTGCAATTAGCACAAATTCATTCATATAATAATGCTCCTACGTTCCATTTGACTCCGAATATTGTGCTCGCGTCTTATCGCATCCTACTTGAACATAGACAGCAGTGGAGATGCTTAGTTTTTTTTTTACACTTATCTTAACAGTACGGAAACTTTTTAAATTTTAAACATAAACCAAGAAGTATGTAGAATTAGGTGCTAAGGAAAGTACAGACTTTATTAAGACAGGGTTTCTCAACCTTTTATTTGCCGAGCCTTACAAACAAAGAAAGCGGAAAACTAAAAAAAAGAAAGATAATCACAAAAAATGGTATAAACGACTCCATAATTCCACTGACCTTTTTCTGAAACATTAGCTCTGTGCTATTTTTTCCTATGAGTGAGCCACTCGAGACAGAAAGAGATAGATGCGATGCGTTACGCATCGTGGCATGGTGCGCAAGCGTTTTAAATTGATATTTTAGTAATACATAATATGAATAAACTACGCATTTCAGCATCGCTGACGTTATCAATCGCGCGCGGCCACCGAATGAATGAGAGCGAAACAAGGCACATTTACTGTTTGTGCCTTGTTTTGCCGGTGCTACTTTTTAGACGGTAACGGTGTATCTACAGAAATATATGATCGAAGATAGGACTTATGAAATTGTCGTTTTGAATTGAGAATTTTAGGAATGTAGGTTTTCTCCATACCCACATTTTATTTAATAACCGAGAACGCAAACTTTTGAAATATTTCAAACTTATGTCAATAAACGTCAAACTATTTAGTAACATAATTGGAAGAATAAAATAGTATTCAAATAAGTACTTTCAAAATAAACATTTTAAATATTTTAGCTTTTATTTTCATATAGATTTTCTTTTCAATTTCAATATATTCATTTTGAGATTCTAGAGTAATCGAAAATCGCATTATAGAACTATAAATAATTTCTATTAATTTTAAATAATTAATTTATAAAGTTAGATATAGGGACAAATAAATCGGCAATTTCAAAGGTAGACGACTACAACTGATTATGGCCGTTTTTATACTATTATTATCTGATTTGAGCAATTTATATCCAATGAAAGTATGTCAATATAGAAATTTCAGTTTAATTATTAATTTATATTGTTTTTAGATTTCTCAAAAATGAGCAATTATTATTTACGTGATTCTAATGAAACGAAGACATTTCTAGCATTCTCACATTAAATGTAACATTTTTTATATAGAAAGTTTTTTTTTTAATGTAAACGTACAAATTACAAAGTTATTTTAAAATTTGTTTATACGCTCATAAAAATTAGGCGAGTTTACATAGTTATGACGTTACAATTGCAATGTTTTTAGTATGGAGCGCTTTTGAGCGACCCGCGACAGCGCCGCAAACATGCCGATGTATCTTCAAAAGTAATAGGTGCAGGTGTACTGTTGGTTCTACAATATTTCTCACTTAAAAGAGTACTCTTATTATATATTGAATTCAAAAAATTGTCGTCTACCCAATTAAAGGTCAAATGCTATATTTTTCAAATAACACCAAGAAATATTTGCTGCTATCAAGCAAGCGTACCGTAAACTTACGTGTTATGGCGCTATTTTACACAGCGTTGGCGTTTTTTTTTATTTTGCACAGAAGGTATAAGCGAAGGTCCGTCATCATTCGAAGAGGTTTCTCCTTCGGACCTCGCTGAGCTACAAGCGCACAAATCTGGAAGTGAACGCAGAAAATCGTCAGACACCACGATCAGCGCAGCGTCCTTGCAAAGCGAACACACGGCGACTGGTACGCGATTACGCATGCAAATCACCATATAAAATAACAAATTAATAACAGATAATATAATGAATTATTTTCCCGTAACGTATAACACGTTATTTAACAACGGCTTACACTGTTATCCTGCTGTTGCTGTTGACAAAAGAATCGCCTAGTCGCATTGTTGTTGTTGCCACTTGAAGCCGTTGTGTAGGCGTAGGCGCTCGCTCTGTTGCCCGACTGCTTGTTCTTATAATATTAACCTTTCTCACAAGGAAATAAAGTTCCTATTTGTTTATTTCTTATAGTAATTTTACTAATACCAAATTCACAATTTTGTACCTTCGCGCGTATGACAATTAGACTCATTTTGATTTCCAGTGTGATTTGAAATAACAATTAGGTAAACTGTTGCTGGCTTGCTGGTGCCTAAGCTGGTTGTCATTTTTTTAGTTCGCATTATTTGCAGTTGTGTGATCGTTGCGATAATTAGTGTCGTGTACTTTTTGAAGTAACTAATAAATAATTAGAGTAGATATTGTAAATAAATGGGAATGGAAGAATATTGCAAAAATATTGCATGTAAATATTGAATGTAAATAACAAATTATGTACAGATCAATGAACTTTTAAATACACCAGAATATTATATTGATTAATTCGTTTTAAGTTATTTAAATTACTGCCTAATATTCTGACAGTCCTAAGCCTGAAAAAGTATGAAGGAAAGTTCATTGTTAAGAATAATAACTAGCTATAATAACAATAACAATCGTACTCAACAACATTTGTCAAAACAGCAATATAACAGGATAACAGACAACAGTTTACAATAACAGTTATAGGAAAATAACACAACAGTTATTCGTTATTACAATACAGTCGTTATTACCATTACTAATATTATTACAAATCAAAAAGTGGATAATGTTAACACGACTCAGTGTCCATTCCATCATAAATTTAAACAAGGAATCGCCCAAAAGTAAACAAAAAGAAAGTCGCTTTGGAGGCCTACCTTACACATAGTGTAAGGTAAGTCCCTTAAGCAAAGGTACTAATTAGTAAAGGAATAACTTATAATACAACATTTCTTAAAGTTTACTATGTTTATTGGGAATTCTCTTGTAATATGACTATTAGACATAGATGAATTAAGTCAAAATAATTTTGAATCATAATACAATAGAATAACTAATGATCTGACTATAACAAAATTGGTATCACGTGATGTTATCTGATGATAAAGATGATTGTGATAGATAATAATTATCAACTCAAATACATAAGTCAATATCAAATATTATGACTGTTTTGATTCGGAATAAAATTTTCGAAGTTGTAAAATATACTTATATATAACTAGCTGGTAACTAGCGAGTAACTTTTATTAGCGTTGCGTATCTTTATAAATTGTAGCCTGTGCTATTCTGATGTTTAAGCTATATTATTGTAAAGTTTTATAAAAATCTATTCAGTAGTTTTTACTTTAAAGACTAACAAACATTCATACTTACAAACTTTCGCGTTTATCCATACTAATATCATAAATGGGAAAGTGTGTCTGTCTGTTTGTCCGTCTTTACGTGGAGATAGTTGAAGGGATGGAGAGTAACATAGGCTACTTTTTATCCCGGAAAAATCGACAGATCCCACGGAATGCGCATTAAAGGCTTCGCTCAAAAACTACTGCATGATTTTTCATGTTGTTCATCAATTGATGATGTGATTCTCGAGGAAAGTTTTAGGCTATTTTTCCCGTAGGATGCGCGATTGGCGTTTGTAGTCACGTGACATTCACATTAAAAATATAATTTATTATGTTAAAAATAAAGAAAAGTTATGATTCTTATCTAATTATTCCTTTTAATAATTAATTCTAACCGCATACACTATCCCTGTACAAAACAACATATAATTTTATTACTACAGTCCAAGACCCTATTATTGATTTTTGTTTAAATAAATACATAATTATTCATAATAATTATTTATTAATTAGTAATTAATTAGTATTTAAAACTTATAATAAAAGAGCATAGATAGTTTTCAGTATTGGCAACCCGTGCGCGCTCGTGCAGCTATCGCCATTTTGTTTATCGTGTCATTCGGCTTCATTCTCCCAGTCTGACTGCAGTGCAGTCACTGCAAGAATATCTCATTTCATTGCGAATCAATATTTTATTGTTTTGTTGGGTTTTTGTTAAAGTGTTGTTACGTTGTTGTTGATTTGTGCGCAGGTAAAGGGGCATGTAGCTCAAAATAATAAAACCTTCAAATTGACAGACGTGAGAAATTTATTTCAGGAAGGCATTATTTATGCGTATCCCATGTTGTCAAAGAAGAGGAAAAAATGAGTAAGCTAGATATGTCAATTGACAATATCACAGACACACTTATAATAAATGTTACAGAAAGTGACAGCGATAGCGATGGCAGCGACAATTTATAAAAAAAAATGATTACCATAATACCTGATCTGATATCTAATCTGTTTTATTTATCATGTTCCTTCATTATCACATTTTTTTATTTATACACACACAATTATAAAAGAAAAGTCCCAGATCGTTAATTAATCGTCAAAACTATATGTCGGTTCAGAAATATTTAATTTCCTGATATACTTAGTTTACGAGAGTAAAATTATAAACGAGAAGAATCGATCCGGAAATATTCCATTTCCACATCGAATAATTTCGCAACGTCACTATTTAGTACTTTTAGTGTTTTTAGTACTTGTCATAACGTTGCAACATTGAAATTGTCAAATCTGGAATCGAATTAAAATTCTGACTATAGTAATATTATAGTGGGGATTGTATCATAATTGTACTATGAAATAACGAGTAAAAATCATCCATGTATAGGTGTGACGCCACCAGAAGACAAGTCTCAGCAGGTTGTATCAGATTTTTTGGAGCGGTACGTGCTCGACAGCGACACTGACTCCGAAGGGCGTCGTGTGCCCGTGATCCGACCGAACCTTCGCAACGATGACCTCTCACACAGGTATGATTTTATGTGAAAATGTCTTAGATGGGTCAATCTTTACAGTAACGACTCAATGAGTCGTTGCTTCTTAGTGATTAACTGATTTAAATCTCTAAGAGCGCTTCAAATGAATCATTCACTCAATTGCATGTTGGTTTCAATCGGCACGCGGCGCTCGCACGATTGAGATAAGTATATAGTTTAGAGTCGGAGCGCTTCGGATCACGTCGCTCAATTGCATCTCGGTTTCGTTCGATACGCGACGCTTACACGATTGACTCCGAGTCACTTATACAAATAAATCAATATCAATATTTATATCAGTGTATCTGTATCAGATATCAGAATATTTGTATCAAAACTTTACAATAATATCACTGATACAAATGAAACACTTTACTGAATCGAATCTTTGTACTGATCCGGATACAAATGAACCAATCTCAACAAAGATACGTTTTTTCTATCATTAATTTGCCTATTACGTACCCTTACATATTTGACAACTTAATATTTTAAATTTACATTAATGAATGTAATTACAAAGAGACTATTCTAAATTTGTCTACGTACCTCTGTATTAAATATTTCCATTGCAAAGAGCAGTCAGTGAAATTGCTAGATACTATATCTTATGTCACGTATGCTGTGGTTGATGTGAGGGTTGCAGATTTACTCATCAATATCACAACACCAATACGTACTATAGGCGATTGTTGTTGTTTTGTCAACGGGTTACGTTGTAACGGTGCAACAGGTATATTTTATCCCTATTGGTAGTTATTGTTGGCAGTAACTTTTTTATTCACAGACAACTTCGTGAGTACACAACAATCTATTTTGTAAGAACATCACGGCATGTAGTTTTTAAATTAATATTTGCTACAGATTCATTGATAAACTACCCTCTTATCACATTATTCTGTTACAGAGAAGTAGAGTCGGATAATTCTAGCACCCTGATCGCTGAAACTCCTCTTGTAGACGAAAGTGATTCAAAGGAAAAAAAGAGAATTAAGACTAGGTAAAGAACTCTTTGTTGGAAATATACCTGAGTGTAGACGTTAGAACAACTTAAAAATATTTTATTTTAATTTACGTGATTTTTTTAGAATAAGTGAAGCTGCTACTGGTATAATGGGTGCTATGTCTTCACGACTGGCTTACATAACGGGATCTAACACGATATCCAGACCAATGCAAGATGAGTAAGTTAAAAACAAGGATATCCAACACGACATGTTCACTCGTAGATTTATTTTTTAATAACAGCTTCACCATTTGTCTACATTGTGGAAAGTTATTATATATATATATATATATTGATTTATTCTATATCTACAGCAATTTAACCAACAAAAGACGTGGAAATGAATAAATCTTCTTTAAACTATTATTCTTGTCATCAAGCATATATTTATTTATGAACACAACATATCGACATATAAAAAAACAATATGAATAAAGTGGTACATAGGTTCTACATATTTCTAAAGAAATTTCTACCAGCAAACCTGCGATAGGAAACAATACACGGCAAATTTTTACACGCTTTTTATTGACTTACTCTGTCCGTTTGTTTGTTTGTCATGATCAAATCTTGTAATCGATTTTTCGACCACTTCTACTGCTCCAATCGAGCTCAAATTTTTTTTACATGTGTATTCTAGATGACAATACAATATTCAATCATTTTCGAATCATAAAAATACATAATTATGTTGTAATAAATTAAAAACTTTTTAATATGAGAAAAAATCCAATGTCGATGATGTAAATTTTTGATATGTCAATATTAAACATTTTCACTGCTCCAAATACATTTTTATCATTTATTACAAGATTATTAATAATAAATTAATAATAATGTAGAAATATCACTATTTAAAAACTTTTTAATAACACTAAAAAATTTAATCTGTCATTTTCCCATGGACATCCTTTGACTTAATTTGAATTTTTCTTATGTTTGTTATAATAATCACGAGACTAAAAAGTAGTAAATAAAAAAAAAATTAAAAAAAACTTTTTAAAAACAACACGCTTTTTATAAAAAGACTAAAAACCGATCTAAAAACTTGAAAATAAATAAAGTCACGCTTTTAGAAAATTTGGGTACATATCAAGAAAAATTTCTGATGACAAAAAGAAATGTAACTCAAAAATTTGTCTATAAAATTTAGCAAATTAGTCCAAGAACTCAATGACTATAAAAGCGTGGGGTGTAAATGTTAAGACCATTAAATGAGTAATGTTTAATTTTGAACACCCCACGCTTTTATAGTCATTGAGTTCTTGACTAATTTGCTAAATTTTATAGACAAATTTTTGAGTTACATTTCTTTTTGTCATCAGAAATTTTTCTTGATATGTACCCAAATTTTCTAAAAGCGTGACTTTATTTTTATTTTCAAGTTTTTAGATCGGTTTTTTAGTCTTTTTAATAAAAGCGTGTTTTTTTAAAAAGTTTTTTTTAATTTTTTTTTATTTACTACTTTTTAGAATCAAATGTTTTTTAGTCTTTATAACAAACAAAAGTTTTTTCAAACGTTTTTTTAGTCTTTGCGTAAAAAGCGTGTTTTTTAAAAAGTTTTTTTTAATTTTTTTTATATATGGCAATAAATTTAAAGGCTTTTAGTATAAGGCTATTTTTATCATAAATGTGTAATAATAAATTAATAATATATAATAACAAAAAAGTTATTAAGGCTATATATAGTATATCCAAACAAAACAAAATCATGGACATATTTTCGGGCTTCATTCATAGGTACCATGTGTTTATCGAGCGCTTCGCACCCCCGCGCTTATAATGTTATCAACATGAAATAAAACATTTATTTACGAACTTTTGTCAGAAATGATTAAAAAATCTGCACGGTATCACTTTATTCCAAAACTCTAACTTCCCCTTCATACTTCTCCGGGCTTAGAACCGGCAAAATTACTTTTAGCACTAATTAATTTAGAGAAAAAATAAAGAAAGCACAAATGCTTGGGCAAAAACAAAACTGCTACAATTTTGGATATAAACGTAAAAAGTTAATTTTGGCGTATATAAAAAGTTAGAATCATCTGATTGGTAGGTATTTACAATAATTTACATATTTAAAAAACTTACAGGTATTTTAATTGTCCTTCAAAGTGTCCCCCTCCGTTATCAATACACAGACGAGCACGTTTAATTAAATTGTTTTTAAGTGGGAGAAGTACGATTCTCTGGCATTTCACTTCCACAAACGCGTCTATTATGCGCTGTTTTAATTGTTCTATAGTGTTTGGCTCTCTTATGAACACACGTCGCTTGATTTCACTCCACATAAAGAAGTCCAATGGCGTGAGGTCGGGCGATCGTGCAGGCCACGCTACTGCTCCACCTCGACCTATCCACTGATCACCAAACTCCTTTGTTAGGAAGTCGCGCACTGCGCTATGGTAGTGTGCCGGCGCGCCGTCCTGTTAAAACCATAGGCTTCGTAAGTAGGCCAACGGAATGTCATCCAACATAGAAGACACCATGGTTCGCAGCAGAATTAAGCAGGTTTCCCCAGTGAGACGTCCTTTAATGAAGTAACGTCCTTCAATCCAACGATGTGGTCGTTTGGAATTCCTGCCCAGACGTTTTCACTGAACCTGTGCTGAAACGAGTGCTGCTTAGAGAGCATCGGGTTACGCAATGCTCACCAGTGATCATTGTGTTGGTTGAACAATCCGATTCTTGTGAATAAGCATTCGTCCGAATACAGCACATTTGCATCGGGATGGCTAAGTATCCAGTTGCACAAAGCTATTCTAGGTTCACAGTCAACGGAGGTTAATTCTTGAACCTTTCGGTAGTAAAATGGATGCGCCCCAACCGAATTTACAATCTTCCATGCACAGTACTGGCTGATGTTAAAATGACGAGTCATGGGTACTTCGCCGAGGATCTTCGTTGAAGTACCGCAGTACATCGTCGTATATAGAGTGAGAGCCAGCGCCTGCCAGACCTACGCTAAAGTATAAAAGCTACAATTTTTTTCACGTGTTCTCACTGGTGTAGGGAACAATGTTTGGGGGTTAAGAACCTGGAGTAATGGTGCCTTCAGTAGGTATCAGACAATCAAGACGTGCAGTACCTGAGCTCTCTCACATCAAATTATAAAAGCTCAGATTTATACACAATATTCTAATGACCATTTTAAGTCATTATTCTAAAAGCCAGACCTTTCCGAAGGGTCTAACGCTCCCCAGACGCGTAGGTAGAAAGTAAAATAAATGCATTTAAGACAGTACTCCTGCAATTTAAATTTTATTATTAAAGAAAAGTATATACGAATATTACTGGAAAATTATTATATGATAATTTTCCAATAACCAGACATATTTGAAGGGTTGAACACCCCCTTTTTTCAATAATAATATAAAATGTACAGGAATAGATTTGTTTATTTAATAATCATGACATAACTGAAAAAAAATTAATTGATTTACTTATATTGATAAATAAACAAACTAAATTCAATTATTATATTCTGAATAAATAATTTTTTGTGTATTAAATTAATTAAACTGAACAGTTTTGTGATGGTTTCTCATGTATAGTTCTCTCTTGCCTTTATTTGCTCTAAGGGGGTACAAGCGGGCATCTGTTTTTACGGAACATATATAATTTTATTTTTTGCGTGTGTGAATATTATAATTACTTGTTATCGATTATGTAATATATATTTATGTAATTATTAGTGAAAATGTATACGTAACCCTTCTTTGTACATACATTTTACACTGTAGTATGTATTTAATTAAATAAATAAAAAATACATTCCCCAAGATGACCTATAATTATATTTATTAAAATAAACATGTCTGTAAATTTATTAATTCTGATTGTTGGTTACAGCTTGGCAGCACGTACAAACCTCGATGCCTTGATCGCTCGTAGTCCATCTGATGAGTTCATATTTTCGGTTCCCCGAGACCCATTGCTGTCCCCGTACTGGGCTGACGAACAACTGCTCAACAAATTCCCACCTGTCAGAATATTGGTAAGACTGAATAGGATTAAACAGGATACACTAATAATGCTTTCATTTTTTGTGCTTTCCATATATATATATTTTAAATCCATATTAATTTATAGCTTATTGTCTATATGTTGTTGCTGACAGGTTTGTGGCATTTTATCATATTGGCAGAGTAAATGATTTCAATTTCAATTGAAGTTGAATATAATATACTAACTAAAGTATAGTAGAGTACTGGTTGATTTTCGCTCACACAATGCGACGCATCAATGTATTCCAACGTTCAAACTCCCATAAAACTAGCTGTTCGTTCTTGGGGAAATGTATATCTATGTTTAACAAGCTTCCGCAAAGTGTCGTTGATTTGCCTTTATATAAATTTAAAATCCATATCAAAAAGACACTCATTAGTAAAGGCTATTATAAAGTAAGTGACTATCTAAATGATCACATTATTTGGGAATAGGTACACTATTCATAGAGCCATGTTTGGTAACAACATTATTTATGATATTGTATTATTTTTATATGTGTATGTAAACATACATACGACTGTAATCGTATTAGGTATGATTGTATCTTAATTTTGTATCATTATAATTATTAAAATTGAAAAGAGGACATACAAAATAGACCTTCAGAGTTTCTTGCCTCTTCTTCTCGAGAAGGCTCTCCCAATTTCCGAACAGGTGTAGTCAATTTTTTTTTCCTTTTTCATACGTACGCACAAGGTTTTTGTTTTTTTAAGCTTTTGTTTTTTTTGTATTATTTGATTTGACGTCAATAAGTGGCTGTAAAGGTCTATGTTGAATAAAGATTATTTTGATTGATCGATTATTACTTGCAGACAGTACACCTAGACCCCTGCCTGGACGACTGTGTGATGTTCGCGAAGAAGTTGAAGCGACTGGGTAACATTGTGGGCATCGATGTGCTAGAAGGACTACCTCATGGATTCTTAAATTTCTCGCTGGTAATTATTTGAATAATTGCTAATTTCGTGAATTTATTTTCTTTGAATAATTGCCAGTTTCCTGGATTTATTTTCATTTACAAATTTATAAGGCTGTTATGTTATTTTCCTATAACTGTTATAGTAAACTGTTATCCTGTTATATTGCTGTTTTGACAAATGTTGTTGAGAACGATTGCTATTGTTATTATAGCTAGCTTAGTTATTCTTAACAATGATATGGCTTAGGACTGTCAGAATATTAGGCAGTAATTAAAATAATTTAAAACTAATTACCTAATCAATATAATTTTCTGGCGTATTTAAAAGTTCATTGATCTGTACATAATTTGTTATTTACATACAATATTTACATTATTTACATTCAATGTTTGCATTATTTACTTATTGCAACGAATAATTTAACTTGCATACGCGCAATCGCACAACAGCAAATAATGCGTGACTAAAAAAATGACAACAGCTTAGGCACCAGCAAGCCAGAAACAGTTTACCTAATTGTTATTTCACATCACACTGTAAATCAAAATGAGTCTAATTGTCATACGCGCGAAGGTACAAAATTGTGAATTTGGTATTAGTAAAATTACTATAAGAAATAAACAAATACGAACTTTATTTCCTTGTGAGAAAGGTTAATACTATAAGAATACGCCTACGCCTACACAACGGTTAGCTTTCTCTCGCTCACACTTGTAGCTTGTAGCACAGTCGTGCTCGCTCGCTCCGTGCCGCACACACGCAAGTGGCAACAACAACAATGCGACTTGGCGATAATTTTGTCAACAGCAACAGCAGGATAACAGTAGAAGCCGTTGTTAAATAACGTGTTATTCGTTACTTTATTATCTGTTATTGAAATAACGACCACTACTAGTGCTTAGTCCAAGGTCTGCTAGATGCTTCATTTTCACCTTTCTGCCATTATCGGTCTAACGGACTGTGTCCAATTTTCAGATGGCGAAAGAAGCGAACGAAGGTTCAAAGCTGTGCGTTGAACGAATTAGGCAATTGCTAGATGTCGACAGTTCTACGCCGTCTCCGCCGGACAATCACTTATGAATGTTCTGGGCGTGCTGTCCCACTCGAGACTGTCCTGCCGATTGCTGACAAGTGGGGACAACTTGCTCTGCGTGAACTTAGGTAGGCTAGGGAGCGTTCAAGTATTACGTAATGCAATTTTTTACACCCCCCCCCCTCCCCGTTTTCTGTATCCCCCCCTGTAAACGTTACGTAACACTCAAGTGATCATTTTTACCCAAAAGTCGCAAACAGTTATATTTTTTATCCTTGGTTATACCAAGGATAAAAAATATAACATAACTGTTATGTATACATAAACACTAACGAATACTGACAACGAAAACAACATTAAATGACGTACAATACAATCTAGGGATTCCCCGTGAAATATTAACGAAAAGATTTGCCAAATTGCGGGTACAAATTAAAAATGACAACCAGACAACGTAAACGAAAAGGGTTGCCAATTTGGGAGTTATAAATCCCTAATGTTTTATTAAAAAAAACAATGTTACGTTACGTGTTGTAAGAAAGACACCCTCCCGCCTCTGTAACGCATCGTAACGTTTTACGAGACCCCCCGTCCCCAAATACTTGAACGCCCCCCTATTTGCGATGAAACTTCTACGTTTTCACAATAATTTCATATAACATTGTTCCAATTGGAGTGACTCCATCTCCAACTAGGCGATTGTGGGAATTGAATATGAAATGATAGTTTGAATAGCGATGAAACTATAGATGGAATTGACAAAATAATGATAAATTTACAAAATTATCGTGGAATGAATATAGATTTCTTGGAAATCGTAAATTAATACAATTAAGGATTTTTAATAAATTTTATCTCTACGGGGTTAATGTGACGAATGAAAATTTATATGGACCCCAATAAATTGAACCATTTTATTGATTAATTTTTATAGGTGCTGACATTCTTCACAAAATATATCACAATACAAATTTATTTTATGCAAAACATGAAAATACTCCGACAGAATCAATAAAAAAAAAACACTGTCATTAAAATTAATACCTCTTAATTATATGGGTATTGTATAAAATGTGCGTTAAAATTTTAAATAAAATTTAATTCTCAATGTTTAGATATAATTTAGTTATTTAAGTTTGGTTAATTATTTATTTTATTAAATGTTATTATTTTTTTTCGTATCTTTTATTAGATGGTTATGAATTTTTAAATGTGCATTATTAATGATTATGAATAAAACTATTAAAATTTATTGTATAATAATGTTATTACAATTGTTGATCATTGTTTCTCATAGAACCTTTATATTATGTATTAGTTCGTAATTGTTGTAAGATGCTTCCTTCCTTCCCTTCACATAAATTTTTCTTCATTGTCCATATTTATTTGGTGAATAAATGAGCTTTATTTGAACAAATTTTTAAACGGCTCTGTAATGTCACAACTCCATAGAAATCTTAGAGTAATTATTATCTATCTCTATTATCTATTAATCTTAGAGTTAATATTTTAACAAAAGTTTGGTCAAATCCAGCTTAAATATTCCATGTGTCGAAGCTTAGGTACTATTTCACCACAATTGTTAGCTATACAAATATTATCTCAGAACAAAGTATCAAGAAAATAGAACAACTTTTATTACCCCCGCGTCTCGCTAAATTTTGCAACTGAAACATTGACCTACCAAAAATCCATTAATAAGTTGTCATATTAACATTTTACTTTCCTTTTGTCTTGCCTGAGCCATTTTTTTTAATGGGGTTACGGAAGGCTTTACAGCGTCACCGTGACTTATTTGATACTAGGTACTCTTCTTTTTCTCTTCTATCTCTTTTATTCCCGCGACTAAATTTTCACAAAGACGTTAAACTGGCCAACTATAACGCAACTGGGGCTTTGGTGTCGGTAAAGGCTTTAACTCTTATATTCGCCGTGTACAATAGGCAAACTACTGTTCCTGATCTATGAAATCGACTATATTGTAAATTGAATGCCGAAATTTTCTAAAATGTATATTATTTAATATTTTTAAGTGTTTGCAATAAAGTAGACAAGAACAATCTGAGATACGTTTGTTTTGTTTCAATCCAAAAAACGCAATAGGGTATTACAGTCTAATTCAAAAAGTGTTTTAATTTAATCTGTTATTGATAAAATACCACAAAAAAATATAAATACATTTTTTTTATTCCAATTATTTCATAAAAACGTGTTTTAATTTTACAATTCAAATTTGGGCGCGAAAACGCCAATTCTCAGGCCGCCATGTCTGTGACGTCACGGGCATTGTAAACATTACGCTTCGCTGAAAGAAATAAACATATTTTCGAAATAAATAATGAGTTCTAGTGCAAGAAACGTGATAGTAATAACTGAGAAACTTCGTTAATCTAATAAATTACACAGTAGACATGTACAACAAAAACCGAGGTTGTTTATTTACAAGTCCAGTGACGTCACAGCGAATGCAAACATGGCGTACAGCGTTTTTGACATTCGAAGCACAGATAAAAAAACTTGTATTTTCAAATTGAAATATTTAATTTATTTTGCAGTTTTATGAATAGAAATTAATATTTTTCGTTTGTTTTTTCATAAATGAACTATAAAAACATAAATTTAGATTTTATTTTTCATAGTGCGTAATACCCTATTGTCTCTAATCGATGTCAAGTCTGACACCAAGTATTAATAAACATTCTAAATAATTGTCTAAACGGCCATTTACCCAAAAATTTTATACGAACATGTTAAATTTATTAACAATTTTGTTATACCAGGTATAATAAGGTCAATAATACTGCAATACTGAGTTTGTGTGCGCCTGTGTCTATGAATTCAGACCATTAAATAAAGTAACATTGAATAGAAAACAAATGAATACTTTTTTTATAACAACGATAATAAATACTACGCAATGTAAAACACTGTGTCACGCGTGCGTATATTACGGCTTTTTGTAAATTAAAAACTTGAATTATTAATATATACTATTCTCTTCTTTGAACGAATATTAACAAAATACGTTTCCAACAGCTCAGTATAAAAACCTCGAAATAAATTGAAACTTTAACCTTGAATATCTATTATTTCCCAGTCATGGTTCCAAAAAACAAAAATTATACTATAAATGAACATACTTTTTAAATTCTTTTTCGCATATATAAATTGTTATATCATTTATTGATGTCAAATCATTCAATCATATTATCATATGCAACTATATTTTTGTACCTCTACGTTTTGTATCTTTTTTTTTCTTAAGACGTCTCAAAGCAAAGCTTAACATATCTAGCTTTTCATTTGCACTGCGAAAACCGCCTATTGCCCCATAAAAACTGTCTTCAGTGTAAACTCTGAAATCTTACTGTTTGTACATTTATCGATATGTCAATGTTTCGTTCGCAACAAATTGTGTAAGCATGTGCAATGTAAAAGTCTTTTTAGATATAGTAAAATTGTCAATTGGTTACATCACAAAATGCCAAATACTGTAACTGTATTAATAGTTAATTATTGGTCCTAGTCTATAATTGATATTGATTAATATTATACGTAACGTAGTATCACAATGTGTAATAGTTATAGCAAATAGCAACACTAATCGAAAGTTTATAGGCTGATTATGTAAGCTTGTTGCTATCAAATATTTCATAAAAACCGATGAATTATAATTACATTGCTGTGTTATTATGATTCAGTGTGACAATTATCCTTATAAAGGAGCAACTTACACTCTTTATCGCTTACGATCAAGATTTAAAAGCAACAGAACCTAGTAAGGTTCCATTATTTCACCAAAAAACTATGGAAATCGTTAAAAAATTATAACGCGGTTTCAGTTTCTTGGTGTTTGGCAATGCACGTTTTGTCCAATTATAAATATTTTTGGCACTTGCACTTGTTCACTCGGTTATTATACACAACTGGCTATGGTCTCTTGTATCCAATATATAATTATTACAACTTTTGTTATACTATATAAGACGGAAAAATTACCACCCGAAAAGCTGTTATTTAAAAGGTATCAACAATGAGTAATGATTTGCATTTAATGTTATTTGATAAAGCTTACATTTTAGGAATAATTACAAGAGGCCATGTGTATTATATTATATTATATATTGTTGATAAAACTAATACTCAGTGAAGTTTAACACCTTATTAATATAAAAAGGACTCATTCGATTATCCTCGTATAACTAGTATGCCGTGTTTTGTCTTATTTTCGCCTATAAAAATTGTTGACGGATGAGCTATTCTGTAACACAAGATTTATATATTTTTATAAAATAAGGCTGTTTGTGAATAAATTATAAATAAATAGATATTGATTACATAGTTTAAATCGTACAAAAAGAAAAAAAAATACATCTTAAAATATGTATTAAAGTTAGGAATTGTAATTAAATTAATCTGGTTATATGCAACATTACTTATATGTTATCAATATAAACTATTATTCTATATCACCTATTCCTAGATATAACTCACATTATAATCTCTGATTTATCTCTGTATAGCATTTAATATTTAGTTATATAGACCTTTGTTCTAAGTTCAAGACAGTAATAAAGTAAAATTTCATTCCAACTTGAACATTCGATAAATAAAGGGGTTTGCACAATGTGCGTAAAGCAATTGCGACATCTCGCCTATCAATAAGTATGCGACAATGGACTCAATTCTACGAAGAATTGTGCCAAGTTCGAATCGAACAATAAAAATAAGTGTATAATAGCAAAAACAATTTGTGGTCATGCAACTACAAATTTACGGTTTCTGATTATATCTTTCTTTACTTGTATTATGTGGTTTTGCTAAAATTAATTATTTTAGGCTAGCAAGAAGTACCCAATATATTGTAATTCCAATAGGGTAGACGACTACAACTGATTATGGCCGTGTTTATACTATAATTATCTGATTTGAGCAATTTATATCTCATGAAAGTATGTCAATATAGAAATTTCAGTTTAATTATTAATTTATATTGTTTTTAGATTTCAAAAAAATGAGCAATTATTATTTACGTAATTCTAATGAAACGAACACATTTCTGAAATTCTCACATTAAATGTAACATTTTTTTATATGGAAAGTATACCTATAAACGAACAAATAACAAAGTTATTTTAAAATTTGTTTATATGCTCATACAAATTTGACGAGTTTACTGAGTTATGACGTCACGATGGCAGTGTTTTTAGTATGGAGCGTTTTTGAGCGACCCGCGACAGCGCCGCAAACATGTCGATGTATCTTCAAAAGTAATAGGCGCAGGTGTACTGTTGGTTCTACAATATTTCTCACTCAAAAGAGTACTCTTATTATATATTGAATTTAAAAAATTGTCGTCTACCCAATTGCCAGTGTAGATAAACCACATTTATTGTGCGGTTTCTCGCCTAATTTACGGTTTATTCCTTTCCTTAACATTGTTACGTGACATTCATAATCACATCTCATATACTAAGGGACACGATCCTATCCTATGATAGGGCGATTCCGTCTTAGTCAACCACCTCGATACCAAAACGCGTTTCTGACAAAAAATGTCTTAACAGACGCACAGCAAAGTTATTCTATAAATGTTCCCATTATTTCTTAAGAAATCCGGAGCGAATGTTTTTACAGTGATTTATTATGCAAGTAACATTGCTAATTTGAATCTGACTTCCATTTATGTGTCAGTGAATGATTGGCAATACACAAAATTAAACCTGTTTCGATTTGGTTAAATCAAGGTTATGTTTGCCAATTATGTAAACATATAAAATATATGTAATAATTGTGTTCAAAAAATAATAATTTCTTTCTTTCGAATGTCAACAAAATCCATTTATTCATTAATATTGCGCCACGATATTTATACAATTTAACAATACTGCATCAATTGCAGCTTTAATTTAGTTGTCCTGTCATCTTACTTAATAAGGAATTTTAGCTTAGGTTAAATAGACGATGAACGCGTGGAGTTGAGTCCAATGTTATTCAAAAGCTTAGTGCAAGCCTTAGCTTGCTACACAAAATCATATTACCCGCGTGTCACCTCGAATCTTGCAACATAGTGATCGGCTTACACAGTCGACCCGCGGACATAGCAATTTAACGCACAATTTGCCCACCCCTGAGAGTTACAATTAACACACCAAGGTCTGCCAGTCTGATCACACATAACCCTTAGAAAATGCTTTTGATGTTGCACTGTTCTTATATAGGTATGTGAAAATGCAATAAGTACGTAGTTTTCCCTTCTACGACTATCTCGCCGCTAGTGGTAAATTGGTTAAATGAAAGTGACTTCATGAATTATCAATATTGAAGTCATTTTCCAAATTGACGATTCTGTATCTATTTAATACAGGGAAAAAAACAGCCCTTGCTGAGTTTCTTGCCGGTTCTTCTCAGTACAAGGTCTCCCGCCGTAGATTTGCGAACCGATGGCGTAGCTTTTCGACATTCACAAGTGCTTGTAACAACCCAGACTGAATAAATGATTTTGAATTTGAAAATACATTAATTTCCTAGTTGAATTCAAAAGTAACTATATAACACCTTACTGTTGCTCAATTTCATACTTATTGCAGGTATATACCGTCCGTCTGTGTAATTAAATCCACGATAGTATTATAACAGCGCTCTCACGTTAGAGTCACTTTAAGAACTAAGTCATCATTATTTCCTCAACAGTCATTAAATTCGTGTCTTAGCGCCTTTAATTAATTGCACCCATATTTCAATTACTGAAAATAGATTTTTTATATGCATAATACAACTGTCGAAAAAATGCCTCCAGTAAGTAAAACCAGATAGGCTATTGAGAAGAGCCGTTCGAGCAGGTCTTGTCCGTTACTATTTTTGTCTTGACTGTTTAATGGAAAATTACATGCGCTAATCAACCACCGGCGGTGACATAGTCCTAAAGGTGTTTACCAGTCTGTGATAGTGGGTTGAGAGGCTTTTTGAAAGCTTGACAGTATTCGAAAATGCACGATTATGAATTTTATTGATAAAGTTACTTGTAACAAATTGTTGTATAGTTTAGAATGTAATTGTTTGTCTAATTAGTAATTACTACGAATATAAGAAATTATATTAAACGATATATAACTATTTTTATAGTAGATCATTCCATGAAGGATAATATTGTTTTATATATACTTGGAATTGAAATAATGCTATTAAAACATCAAATATACCCGGCCTTATAATAAAGTTACAAGTCGATATAGAATGTTTCGAAGAAAAACTTATGTAAGTTATTAGCAATAGGCAAATATCTTCCAAGAGAAAAATCAAACTAGTCGTCGGTGACAATATATAAGTCTTTGTTTTATTAAATTATGGCTCCTTTATTTCGTTTTATTTCCTTCAAAATCTATTATCACGCCCCATATAATATGGATCAACTATTTCCACAACTAGACCGCTCATAATATTCGTCGTACAAATGGGCTCTAGGCACGCAGTGTACAGGCGCTGACTGTCGATGTGTGGTTTATAACAACTATTGCAAGGATATCTGTTTCCTCTTTTATTAATTAGTATATCTTACCGGCAATCTATATAATCTGGTATTCTATACAATACCTAGATAATGTATATAATACCTAAAACATGTAGGTAATGTATGAAATATTATTTATTTTATGCTTTGCTTAGGTATTCTATACAATACCGAATGCACAGTCGGTAATGTATATAAAAGAAGGCAGGGAAGGAAGGGACATGCGGGAGGACCGACCAGGGGACCTATTTTTGAATTACGAATGCGACTTCGAAATCACCGATGTGACTAATAATCACCGATTTTCAATAATTCTTATTTTTGAATATCACTGATGTGACTTAGTCACAGGTGTGATTTCATTACGAGTGCCCTCACCCACTCGTAATCAAGTCAGTAATCAATTTCAGTTGTGGAAATGTTATTTGTGTTTTGTTTGATTTTTCAGTCTATATATACAATATATATATATATGTATATAATAACCGCAATGGTTAAGGTATATGATGGTTATAAGGCATCATTTATATATTATATATATATATATATATTATATATATATATATATAGGTATTTAATAACCATAATGGTTAAGCCGGCAATAACCGGCAGCGACTACATACTGCGTGGAACCGAACTCTTACCTACATTTATGTGTGTACTTTATCTATGTTGGCAGCTCTGCGATCAAAAATTGGATGTTTAGGAAGCCGTGACCTCAAAGTCACCGCTGACTATTTAGTCAGCGGTGATTTCGAAATCGCTTTCGTAATTCAAAGATAGGTCTCCTGTTCCCGAAGTTGACATAGGTCGCGGTGATGCTCGCAACATACTAGATGTAATCTTACAAAAAACCGATGACGAACTTTATCAACTAGGCACAAAGCAAGGCGTTGTTAAGACATTGTATTCAAGACAGCAATTTACAGTTTGGCATCAAGAATTGCTTAAAAAAGATGACGTCCTTAATCTAGAAACTACACTCCGTACAGTTGCGACTTTGCATTCCACGGGGACAGGTCAGGGATTTGTCAAGTATAGTTGCAAAAAATACTGCGATACTAAAAAGTGTTCTTGTCTTAAAAGTAAGATTTTGTGCACTTCAAAATGTCATAATAGTTCCTCATGTAAGAATAAATAATTTATTACTTACCGATTTTAATTTTGATTACACAGTAGACCTACTTATTAATTTTACAGAAAATGATTTGTTACTTAAGTTATTTTTTATACTTATTACGTACTTGTAAGCAAATTACATTATGTTACAGCCAGAAGATTTTTTAGTTTCACATATTTAATGATGATCCCCCTACATGAGCACCCTAATTGTTAATTGCTATAAAGTTGATTTTCAGTAATAGAACATGTTTTATTTGCCCGTCACTTTATACGTAGGCCGGTTTACATTGATAGACCAAGATCTATTTATTTTACACACTGCCGGTGAACCGACAGGTACTCTATGCGATCCCTTGGAATTGTATACATTACCTAGGTAAAGTATGTAATGGTCAATAATATTCATAATATTTCGTACATTGCCTGGACGGCCCAGGTATTCTATATATTTCCTAAATATTGTATAGAATACCTGAATTATACAGATTGTCGGTAACATATGGATTATAACGTACTGAAAGGATTCTTTTGGATTCCAAATTATTACAATGTTTATTATGCTTTTTCCAGAGCTTTGTACTTTTTGTTCGGAAAATTAACTGGTTCATTACCAAAGCAAGTTTAATAAAATTATTAAGTCCTAATATTATTTAGTTTAGTAGAATGTTTTTTGAACTCTCGTGCGAATGGATACGTGAAGATCGTACTTGTGAAGCCATAAACAATTTTGTTGCCTCTTTAACACTCACGGACTTCTCAGATAATTATTTTTCCTCTTGATTTCAATGGGATGGCACAAAGGACTGTCGCCTCCTTCTTAAAGAAAAATTGCACAAGAGGCTGTAGAATGGGCACGGGAGTACGATCACGGAACGTCGTAATAGGCAGCGGGCTAATAGGGTCGTCTTCGCGGCTCGACTCGGCCCAGCGCACACGTGGGCCTCCGACCGCCGTCTTGGTCGCAGAGATCAGGCGTGATCTGTCGCCGCGGGCATTGATTGCGGCAATGCTGGCGGACGAAGGAGGTTGGAGGGCTATAGCCTCCCTCTGTGAAGCAGTGATGCTCCAGAAGGAGGCGGGGTAAGGAGATGGCCGTTCCCGGGGGTTCCCTACATGCCTGAGGAAGGCCATCGCTGAGGTTATTGGTGGGTAGGCCTCACATATCCGCCAGCTCTCCGCAGCCGGTGTATGCATTTTTGCGCATGCAGCGTAAAAAAAAAGGTTCGTCTTCGCGGGCCTTTTTCAACTACTTACTCTAAATGAATAGCGGTGGACTAGCATGACTACCAGTTGAGAGATACTACTGTTCCAAAACTGAAATCAGCTTGGAGAATCGTAAACAAGTTAACCTAACGATTTTTACTTGAGTGAAGTCCTGGCCAGTTGTCTAGGCACTGGTGGGTTCTGTAGTCAGGTAGTCGGGATACCATGATATTAATGCTGGAGGAACGGAGTGAAATACTATGCCTTTAGAGATATCTTGTTAACATCTCTATAGGTATTCTAAACATAATTATATCGCCTTAATAAAAGGCTCCCATAAAATGCAAAAACTATTTTTATGCATGTAGCTTTTTTGATTCTCTTTACTTTTTACACCGCGATTATAATCTTTTCGGTTTAGTACTAAAAATAAGGGCTAGTCCTTATCGTTAGATTTATTCACACATTTTCCTATTTCACATCTATTTCTGATTCTTTACATCATCCATAGATAAGATAGTAAATATTTTTTCAATTCAAATATAATGGCAACATATCCGCGTATGTTGTCATTATATTAAAAAATTAGACACACGATATATCGTATGCATACCAAATTTTGGAATTTCGAATAAAAACGCTCGACGAAATTTATATTGCTGTGCTCTCGTAGTAATGTGGTGTGATCTCTTTTATCAACCTTGCTATGATTTATCAGCACGTGGCTGTATTACTTTAAATGCCTTTCGGTTTAGATGTCATAATAAAAATATATATGGCGGCAAAAAAGATTGAGAAAAATGTTGTCGTGACTACCTAAGTTATATCTAATAGTTTGTTAACAATTATTGTAACTGTTTATTTTAATTATTATTTACATTTATAAGTGATTTCTTAATAATAAGCATTTCTTATTTCTTTACATTTCTTTGAGAAATGACTATTGCTCGTATAATTGTATAATTGCCTGCGGCTGATCCTTCAAACTCATAGTCGCCCTGCAAATTTTCTATTTATACCTTTGTAATAATATGCTATATAATTATGCTTTATTGTCATGTCAGTAGCATACTTTAGCCGTGCGACTATGTAAATAAGTGAAACCGCTGAATAATTATCCTGCTTTGTCCATTAAGCCGCATGTATATTAAGTCAAACCCTTTTGCACGTTCTAACGAACAATGGAAATGATAACACGGTTTCAATCACGGGTTGAATAGCGTCATCTGACATTGACGGTAGCTATAAAGAATATAGGCGAAATAAAGTAGTATCCGGAAGCACGACAGTCATATCATATAAAAAAACGGCTGTCGTTTATTCACATGAGAATTGGGTAGACGAGAATTTTTAAAATCCTACTACTATTATAAAGGCGAAAGTTTGTAAGTATGGATGTATGGATGTTTGTTACTCTTTCACGTAAAAACTACTGAATGGATTTGAATGAAACTTTACCACAATATAGCTTATACATCAGAATAACACATAGGCTACAATTTTTGAGGTTTCTAATGTGAGGTCGTAAAAAAACACATTTTTTTTATTTTTTTTATTCAATTAAAAAATGGACTCAACACGACTTTAGCCCTTTCGCGTTGGGTTATTTAAATGCAATGCTAAAAATCGGTGACAAATTCTTGAAAAATGCTATAAATAAATTAGGTATAATTTCTATAGGGTTATTAGAGTCGTCAAGTAAACTTTGTCGGGGATTCACCGCGGAGTCCGCCGCCGCCTGTCACGAGAAATCCTGCCCCCCTAGACAAAATGCCTTTCTATTTGCGTTTTCTATAATAGATAACATAAAAAATGTATGGAACTGACATTTCCAGTAGATACGGTTAAAAAATAGATACGGTTCTATTCTATTTCTACTCAACAAAGCGATTGCTCCTACCCAATAGATTGCTTATAGATTGTTTGTTTGTTGTTTTAAAATAGTGTGTTTTTGCCAAATTATTCCTAAAAATGCAGACAGACAAGAGTTACTTTTGCAATTATAATAATAGTATGGATCTTTAATTTGATAAACTTTTTATATAATCGTGATTGTATAAATATTATTATTATGTCATTTTGAAACAACCGTAAGTAAACAAAGCTAATTTGAATTCAATACTGACACTCGCTTTTGTAATGATTAATTGTAAATCTCATACTTACCTCTAAATAAATGTATACGATTTTCAATTTCGTCCTAATTAATGTAAGTAAATAATTGAGAAGTACGCACGTTTGAAATGTTTTGAAGTTCCTCCTAATGGCATTTTTTCTCTTTAAGCAAAGGGAATTAAGGCGAAACACGGTAAATTATTTTCTATTTCTATTCTATTTTCTACTGTCACGGTAGACACAGCCATTCTATCAGTAGATACACTTTGTCTAGCATTTTTCGATAGAAAACGCTTAGTCTATTATAATAGTAGAAATAGAATAGAAAAGACGCGCGTGCTTTTTGTCTAGGGCTACTGGACGTTTTAAAACTCGCTACGCCGCCTCGAACGCCGTTGTTCGCACCTAAAGGGCCGTCCATTAATCACGTGATCTTTTTTTAGCATTTTTTAAGCCCCCCCTCCCCCTTGGAGTGAGGTTTAAGACTAACCCCCCTCCTTCTTCCCAACATCACGTATATTTATAGTACCTACAAAGAATTTTAAAAAATTCAAAATATTACCTTTAAATACAGGTGTAAACTACCTATAATTTTATTTTATTCTGAAATTAAGGACCATGATAATGGGCGGGGAGCCGATAACACTGAAAGTCCCATCATAGCGAATCAAAAAAATTTATTTAAATAAAATAGTACATAAGTATAGGAATAAATTAAGTTCAGTACCTATGCGTGGATTCCGAAACAATGTTAAAAAAATATATAAAAAAAATGTTTTACCGTCATCGTCATCGTGGCAAGTCAAGATATAACATGTTCTCTAATTGGTCTTTGATATAACACTATACGCTGCGCTCCTCATGTTTAAAAATCGCGCGTTGACGAATAAATAAATACATGTGATATCTTACTACACTTTATTTCATAAAACTTATCATTTATATTTCTTAAGGGAACAAAACAATTTTTAAAGGTTAAAAATTATATATGGGGGCATAAAAATTTTAGAAATGTTAAAGTGGGGCATGGCCTAAAAAAGGTTGGGAAACACTGCTCTATACTAAGAACAATCGTGACGTCATAACTAAGTAAACTCGCATAATTTGTATGAGCGAGCGTATATACAAAATAACTTTGTTATTTGTACGTTTATAGGTATACTTTTTATATAAAAATGTTGCTATATTGACACACTTTCATGAGATATAAATTGCTCAAATCAGATAATTATAGTATAAAATCAGCCATAATCAGTTGTAATCGCCTACCCTATTAGCATATTGGCTAGTACATTTGAAGTAGTTCAGCGGTTTCGTTAATGAGTTCCGCTGCAGAGATTATTCATTCATGTCAGCCGAGTCCACTGCCAGACAAAGGCCTCTCCCAAAGATCTCTACACCTACGCGTCTTAACGGTTGTCAGTCCAGATGGCCTAGACCAGTGGTTCCCAACCTTTTCATGACCACCGCCCCCTATAGAACACAAATTTCACCGCCCCCTCCCCCCAGTCACTGACTAGTCCAAAGTAGTTAGTTTTATTTGAATATCATCTGTACCCTCTCAATTGATCTGTACTTAGCTTGAACTTGAGCTAATGTCTAAATTTTATTTTAGAACTAGCTGTTGCCCGCGACTTCGTCTGCGTAAATTTCGAGTTGAATGTTATTGATACACAAATCATATTAATAAGAGCGTTATGAAGTTGGCAATTACACCAATTAAACCCTAAACGCAAAGCAAAACAAAAGCCTAAAACACAGCAAAAGTCCGTCTTGAAATAAACTCAACCAGTAACACCAAATCCTAAACACAAAGCAAAACAAAATCCGAAATCAACACAGAAGAAATTATTAAATTAATTAAAGCAAAATTCACAGAAAATTTCCTATTCGATTCTCAGCGCAAAGATCATGAAAAGATACGAAGGAGATTTTCGCCTTATGTCGAAACACATTCCTTTATTAGGCTTTATTTGAAAAAAACTACAATAGCGCGTTGTAGAAATTGATTAAATGAAACAGCGCCATCTAGTGATTTATGAAAAAACTAACATGCGTAATGAAACTGATTTACACTTAAATATTTTTTCTGTTCTATTATATGTATAGATTAAGCGTGAAGAGGTAATAAACAAACAAACTTTCGCATTTATCATATTATTTTGTTATGTATGTATTGTATCATGATGATGAATTGTCTTTAGATTTTAAATTTCCCATGTAACTTATGAGAATGGTGTACATTATAATTCGCAATATTATCATGCCTTGAGTTCATTAAAATGACGATAACTTTTTTTTTAATGAACCGATTTTGATGAAACAAAGTTTAGATATTATTCTGAGTTAAAACAAAGCAAATAGTGAAAGTTTCAAGCAAATCGGTTCAGTACTTTCGGAGATAAACGTGAACAAACATACAGACAGACAGACAGACAGACAAAAAATTCCAAAAATTTTTTTTTGCTTTCTAATAATCTATTTAAGTGCCCCTCTATCCATTTCAGTCAAAAATACTAAATGTACAGACAAAATATTTTTACTGTCTTATTATATGTATAGATTTAGAGGAATGATCAAGTAGAAATTTATTAAACGACTACCAAATGTACAACAAAATTGTTTATTAAACTTTTAAATATATAACATACAACTAACTAACAAAACATTCGTAGAGCTGTTGCTTTTATACGTTTCATTTCGTGCATGATTCAACTTGTCTATGTGCGAACATGTCGAAACATGTTATTTTGTATGAACATCGCGCGTTCGCTTATCAACGTGCAAGGGCAAGTTATATACTTTCTGCACTAAAAAGAAATTATTATAATTATTAGTACCTATTATTATTAATGCTCATTTAAATCTGCTTATCAACCCTTATTTAAATATTTTTATTTCACCATTCCTCTTTCTTGACTGCTTATCATTTGCTTCTGAATCCGCTACCGCCCCCCAAAGAGTCCGCAGCGCCTACTGGGGGGCGGTATCGCCCCCGTTGGGAACCACTGCCCTAGACAAACGCCACTTAGCGTTAGCGTTCAGTCACTGCGGAAAGAAACAATATATGGAGAAGTCACGTGACCTCAAAGTAACCAAGACAGGAGATGCCATTGTCTAACATTCCCCTCTGCCAAAGCATAAGACTCGGAATCTTGTACGTTATATAAAACTAGTTGAGCTGCCTTATGGGCTGTCACACAACATTGTGCATGTCGCGGCGAACAGAGCTCCCACTAAAATGCCTATTTGTGCCTTTTTCGTGTAAAAAGAAGTCTAACACGTCAAGTATGCAAAAAGATGGTGTCACCTTTCATTTGCAAGTATTATTTTTAAGATTTATTGATTATTTAATTCATAATTTCATGTTTTACAATTCTGCAAATTCAAATTTAACGTCATATAGTCTCGTGAGGAGTGCGGTCTGACGTCATATAGTCTCGTGGGGAGTGCGTGAGCTAGGGTTGAACATTATCATATTTCAATTAATTATGACATTTGACATATAGAATTTGTATAGTTCATATAACAATTTTCTAATCTGGTAGGTATTAATTTAATCAGTAACAGCATCATTTGGTACTCTGCTGTCTTAAATTGCCGATGCCTTGTTACAATAATACACAATTTTACTATTTTTTGATACTTTAACAGTTCTATACATAACGATGTACTAGCAATTATACCATTTAAATTAAATATTTTTATAAGTATTTATATAGGTGCATTATTTAAAACAATCAGTAATGTAAAAATGAACTAAGCTCAAACTTCCTTCCAAATCAAGTATAGATGATAAATCAAGTAGCACACTGCTGTTATTCTATCGAGACATACACTTTTTGTACAATACCAAATGGTGAAAGTGCCTTGATAGAATAACAGTTAAGTAACAAGTTTTGTTTCTATTAGCGGTTTCTATATATAGAAATCAAAAAGATGTATGAGGAGGACATTTGCAATAGTTTTTTTTTATCTATCGCGAATTACTCAATCTGTCACTGTTAATCTCATTGTATGTTATTTTTGTTTATAAAAATAGCAGTAATAAAATATTAACACTTACTTTGTGAGTGTAATTTTGTTAAAGGAAATATAAGAGCCATGCTTAAAGGTAAGCATCTGTAAACTAGCGCCAACATCATCTTAAAAATTTTAGTTAAAAAATATTATCTTTTTTAATCAGCAGCCCTAATTGATTTTCACACTTGAAATAGGGATGCAACTATATCGATATTTTGGTTTTACGAGTAAATAGGAATGAATGAATGAATGGAATAATTGACATTAATTAAAAATATTATGCTTAAATCTTATTGAATAATAAAATATAATTGACAAACAAAGTAAGTAAACAGAAAATAAGTACGCTTTATTTAATATTGTTTAATAATGACGTCTCGGATTATAATACACTAAAAGGTGCAGTCGAAAAATTACCTAATGATGTAATATTAATTACATCAGTGACCGGAGCATGGGAGTTCACAAAATATATAACCCAATAAAATCTGCAAAAAAAATTACTCAAAATATTGCTAACATATTAAGGATAAAAATCAAAAAATTTCGTTTAAGAGATATTGTTGATTGTTAAAGTATTTTAAGATCCCTATCTGATATTTAGTTGTATTTAATACGATTAAACTAATTTAATTATTATAATAACATACATGGGAATAATAGAACTAACTGTCAATCCCGTGTCAAAAAACTCAATTATTTTTATAGTGTGTATCAAAACGTGTTTCTCAATAAAATATTTCTTTTAGAATACGCATTTTTAATGTTATTATAACAATGTCGGTGTTGCAGTATCTAATTTTTGATGTAAAAATACAATTTTTGTTGTATCCGCAACTTGGTGTCAATAAAACTTATTTTATTTTCCGGTTAATAGGACTTCTGTAGCTTCTCATGCAACAAAATTCGTATTTTTACCTTAATATCCTACCAAATAACAAATATGCAGTTAAAAAGACAAAAAATTAAGTTAAATTATTAGATGTTATAATTTACTATAATAAACTACTGAGTATAAGTTTGCATTTTATTAACCTTCGATATCTGTCAATTTTATATTGACTACATACTAAATGTCGAAGCATGATATTTTAATTATGTTGAAATATTAACGCCAAGTTAACATTCATTCATTGAACGAAAGCGATTTATCGATATCATTCTTTTGGGTGATGTCTCGTTACTTCCCACACTTTTACATTTTTGTGTTCGAATAGAACGTCAACGTACTTTTTTAAGGTTTGTGTGCGTGAATTTCAAAATTGTGTGTCATGTGTCCATGTGTGCATTTGTAAAAACGTTAAAATTTTCTGTTTATGTGTGCTGGTTTAGAGTGTAGTAGTAACCTCGCCCCCCGCAAGATATGACAGAAAAATTTGTTCGAGAAATTTGACTGATGCCTACTCCAGTTCTATTTACTCTGAGCACGTGACTTATCGTTACCTAATGTCATCTCCATACATTTTGTCTTTTCCGCAGTTTCGAACGCTAATGCTAAGTGGCATTTGTCTAGGCCATCTGGTAGCAACTAGGGTAAGTTGCCGACATAATGATCTTATAAAGGAAAGTAGTTCATGCATGTCTTATAATTAAAAAAATAGACAAGTATGTTAGGGATGTTTTATTTTATGCTAATTCTAATTTGCAGTGAAGATGTTGTTTTAGAAAATCAATTTAAAATGAGTACCGTTACGGATTATAATTATAGGACACAAATTGACTTTTTGGTAACAATTCCTGTTTATAACAATGACTTAGTAACAAGTAATTGAGTTACATTTAAAAAATAGCTTTGAAATATTTAACAATAGAAACATTTAAATAAAAATATCAACATTATCATAAAATATTTGAAGCCAAAAATCATACAGTTATGTGCAAAAATTAAAAGAGACAATTAGTACTTAGGCAGTACACTGTTTTTCTTTAAAATATTAATTATGTGTATTATGAGAAGATAGCACTACATAATTTAGAAAACCCTAATTCAATATACATTGTAAAAAGACAGTACAAATAGGAGACAAAATGTACAATCCAGTTGTAGTTATAAGAATGTCTAGAGCTAAAAATGATTGATTACCATTATTCACACTATTGACAAGAGTTATCCTAATCTATTGATATTTATCAGCAGGTTACCTACAATGATATTATAATGGATAAGTGTTGATACATTTGAGATGCAGCATATATGGCCGAGTATTAGCCAATATTCTCTCACCTTGGCTCATGTCTTTTCTCACACAATAGGCTCAACTTGATGTGTTTGTTCTTTCTTTACCACCTCTGTATTATAATACCATTGGTTTCCTGTATAAGGAGATTCAGTAATGATTATCTAATATTCACTCCTTAATTGCATTTTAAGACAAGTATACTTGAAAATCTGCATGAATCCATCATGATATTATTGTATACATTATGCAAGAATCAGTCATTCCATTATTTTATGGCTTCTCACACCGACACTCTTGCTACTTACTGACAACATTTGAAAATTTTCTTAATTTTAAGTTATTAGTAATTAGCAAGTGACTAACTTAACACAAAGTATCACTTGTTCGTTTCACTATATTAACAGATTTGAGGCTTAAAGTAATTAAGTATTTTTCCATTTAGTAGTTCAGTCATGTCCATTCGTTTTTGCATGAGGAACTGATCCATTAAGTAGTGGAACTGTAGAATTTGGATCCCTGATAGTTTTTTGCAGTACATGTGCATCTGCCGGTTCTATTCTCTTGTAGTAATGTTCCTTAGTCTCTACAATTTCAAAGCCAAACTTTTTATAAAAATCTATTGCACCTTCATTATTCACTTGAACATGCCTGAAACATAAAAAATATATTGCCTTATTCTTCTGTTAAATTTATTAAATTTGTCAATAGAATAGAATAGGTATATAAGCACTGTGATAAAGAGCCTGTGAATGCAAGCTTTGAGCTTCTGTATGATATCAAGATAGGATAAATGTGTTCACTAATTCATTGAATATTCTAAAAAATTAAAAATCTTGCACTAAAATAATTTAGTGATTTAGTTTCGAAATTAACAAATATTTTTTTAGGCTGTTGGAAAATAAAGGCATAACTTGTCAATAGTGCCAAAGTGGCCTTGTCTAATAGTGAATTTACAACTTATCGTCTTAAGGGTAATTAAGTAACTCTGCTGCTATCAATTTTCATTGAAACTGATATAATATAACTATACAATCAGCAGCAATGTAACATTGCTACTGTATTAAGATAATTGTATTTGAATCATAATAAAACAGTAAATTTAACTACATTATAAGTTTTACTCAACATATAATAACAGGGACAATTAACTTACTGGTCCTCAATGATTATTGCACAATTACACAATAAAAAATTATAGCATTCTATTGAGATCATATTTAAATGAAACTGCTGTGAACAGGCACTGGTCTTAGTGGCTGTTTATTTTGCAAATTAGTTAATACAGAATCCATATGTTACTGTTCAATCAAACAGCTAGCCTTTTTATTTAATAACACCTGTCAAACATATTTCCACAATTGAATAATTACAGCTCTATTCAATTTACATCATAGATGGTTTAAAGCTATCATCACATTTTTATTTATTTATTTTTCTACTACTGCAATATTTTGATATCAGTATGGTGTTGTCTCAATGTTTAGCTTAAGTTTGTTGTGATGACAATAATAATAATATAATATTCACAAAATAAAAATATAAAATTAAATATAATATTAAATGTCAAACAAAGAGAAATTATGGTTTTATGATAATTCATAATAGAGTTTGGTAAATGTATGTAAAAATAATTAACTAAACTAAATTAGTAGGAGACAGTTAATGCAACCTAAAGTTACAACATATGCACCAAAGAATATAGGCAGACATCATCTGGCTATAATATTGTATGTTGTGTCTGATTAGTCAGCTAAGCTATCCATAGTTGCATTAGTAATAAAAGGGCTATCAGTTTATTTTAACAGTTATTTCAAACAATTGCACAGTGCACTATATACATTACACTTAATACGAGAGCTGCTACTTAAGTATCCGGCATCTGGGATTTCAACATTTTTAAACGCAATATATGACCTCCATGGTAAAATTCGTTCTTTTATTGAACTACTGGCCGCAATTTTTTTTCCTTATGTACGCTAGTGTTTTGTTTCTGATGGGTTTTAAAGTGTCATATCGCTGAAATGATGGAACACACGTGAAAATATTCGTGCTATGATTTATTACGATTTTCGAGGAGGTTTAACGCAACAACAGTACGTAGATCAATTAACTTCAACTTTTGGTGTTGAAGCTCCATAAAGAACCACTGTGTATCAATGGTTTAGTGAGTTCAATCGTAGACGGAGTAAGCTCACGGACGAGTTAAGGAAGGTCGCCCGAAATCAGTCGTTGTGCCACAAAACAGTGAAACTGTACGAAAACTAATTATGCAACACCGTCATGTTACGTATCGCGAGATAGAGGCTACTCTGCGCATATGTATGACAAGCATTAATAAAATATTACATGAACATTTGTTCGTAAAAAAAATTTGTTCGCGTTGGATACCTCACAACTTAACTCAGCATCAAAAACAAGCAAAAAGAAGTGGAATGGTGCAAGAATATGTTAAAAAAATTTAACGGAGGTGACTCAAAATCTGTTTATAACATCTACACAGGTGATGAATCTTGGACCTATGCAACAATCTACAGTTTGGGTGTTTCAAAATGAGCCGAACCCTACGAAAGGGTTATGTGACTACAATACCACTGGAGAATCATAAAACGGTCAATTGGTACACAACCATTTAATTAGGAAGTATTTGAAGAAATACGGAAGAACAACAAGCGACGCAGAATCATTCTACACCACGACAATGCCAGCTGTCACACATCTTGAGAAACAAATACATTTTTGGAGGGTCAAAAATAGAATTGATGGGTCATCCACCGTATAGCCCAGACTTGGCACCAAATGATTTCTATTTATTCCCAAATGTAAAGAATAAATTACGTGGTCAACGATTTTCGACCCGTCGACGAGTTCAAACAGCACGTTTCAGAGATATCACAATCAGAGTGGAAAAAATGCTATAAAAATTGGCTTCAACATGTGCAAAAGTGTATCGATCATGGAGAATACTTTGAAAAACAATAAACCCATATTTAGCCATATACGTTTGTTAAATTTTTCTATTCCGGATACATAAGATTAACCTATATAAATCTTTCAAATTTCTTTAACTAATTCTGAACTTAATCCCGAATACAAATAATTCAATATCAATTTAAAAATTAACATTTTCTTAGAACTTGATATGCTGGGTCTGTACTATAAACTTGTCCAGATGATTTACATATATAAGATGCACAAAAAACAGTGAACTTTTTCACATTCTCTAAGCTCTTCTTCAATTTCAAGGAACATACAAACACTACAAGTTTTGTCTAGCTCCCTGGTAACTTGATATAGAAGTATACTGTTTACCTGTATAGATCAAGCCTATTACATATATAATTATGTACATAAGTAATATAGAATCATACATGGTTGTATTTTATATACATGGTTGTATTTTGACCAATTTAAAATCATGGCATGATCCTATCAAGCCATAAGTAACAATAAAATTAAAATTACTTGTGGTAGTATAATCCAACACTGATTCATTTTAAAATTTTAAGAAAAAGAAATACAAATTTTACAAATGTTAACTAATTAATGATGGTCTCTTTTTCTTTCACTTAGGTGAGAACTGATGAGGAAAGTAATAGTATTATTAAAATGTTTACACATTGATAGCCTTTCATGCACCTATCACCCTTGCACAGAATTACAACTGTGTATAGGTAATCCTCATAACCCAAACACAAGACATCCAGTACCTTCTTGATAGAAAATACTGGCCAGTAATTACTTATAAAACTCTTACGCTACTTAAGAGTACCCTTAATAAAAGTCTTCATTGGATGACATTATATATTAGCTTCAGTAATGGTTATCATTTTCATACATATTTATATATGAAAAAACACAAACACATTATTTGATTTAGGCCATACTGCCTAAATCAAATATTGTATTTGTGTTTTTCAAGATGCCATAATGAATTTGGCGAACTAGTACTATCTGCCCTAATTAAATCTACATTCATTGCTTTAAGTAATGTACAGAGAGATAAAAACTATTAGAATTTCATTTATTCACCCTGTCAATGCCAGTTCTATGTTAATAACTATGCATCATCGTCTAACTTATCATACATCCCATGAATAAATATTATGTAACAGTAAGGTAATATAAATAAATAAAGTAAAAGTGAGGGTGGAGTTGAGGTACATAACATCAGATCAAAGCATGTTTGTACAACATGAATGCATTACAGTAAAACCAGAACTCTTGTTATAACCTGTTAGCAATATGTAACTTATATGAATACTGACAATAGCAACATTATACTAAATAAATAAACAAGCAAATAGCATTGAGAAAAAATATATAATAATGTGCACTTACAGGAAAATGCTATCAAAATTTCCATCCTGTTCAACATATTTGAGCACATGTTCTACCATTAAGGTTCCAATGCCCAGTCTTCTATAGGGATACAAACATCCTAGAGTCATTATGTACAGTCTCCGAGAGTTTTCAGATGTATCTACTCTACAGCATACTGCTCCTACTACAATGTCATTGTAATACGCTAATTTTGCAAGTTCACCTGCCTCTAGAACGTCTTTGTAAAACTTGTCATTATAAATAACTGGAAACACAACTGTATTTAACTTTTTTAACTGTTTTATGTTATGAGGTGTTACATCGCCAAGCTCTATTTTAGCTCTGAAACAATGAAGACAAGATTGTAATATTATATTCACACAAAATATAA